>JZKD02S0645336.1:702451-717371 GCA_000966675.3 Picea glauca
TTTATGGTTTCATCTCTGATACATTTATGTTATATTATTGAATATCTGCAATATCTCTGTGCATTTCTTTATTATATCTCCGCTCTCATTTCGTGCCGAAAATAATCCGGATCAATAACCCTCATAAAATATTGGTTTAATGCATATCAATTGAAGATATCCTCGAGCCTTTCGTTGATCAATGACAATATCCAGGGTTCATGCGTAATGAGTTGTTACCATTAAAGATCACTAATTTCATATTTAGAAAAAAGTGTGAAGGTGCGGGTGACGACGAACAACGATTAAGAATTAGATATTTCTTAAAGGTGCCAACTGATCGGCGCACAAAAGATATTGCATCATGTTTGAAATGAATACTTAGAAAGGATAACACTCTTCTCCGAAATATTGGTTTAATTCGTAGTAATGACAAATCTTCTTCGGCCTTCCAGACAATAATGACAATCTTAACGGTACATGCAACATGAACTACTAGCATTAAAGCTTAATAATTTCATATCTAGAAATAAGTACGAAGGTAGAAGTGACGGTGAAGAGCAACCAAGCATTGTACATTTCATCCACCTGCCAACCCGTGAAACAAATTCCAAGAAATAACCAAGTATGGAAAGAGGTTGGGCAGGTTACAAAAAAAGGGTCAGAAGATATACCCAGGAGATGTGAGAGGCCAATGGCCATATTTCATTTGAGTGACAGATTTCGGCCATCAATTTGTATATCGTGGAATTTTGGGTGTTGTTTGTGCGTAGGGGAGAAGTGGAAGCACAATGTCAAGTGGGAAATTTGTATATTGTGGAACTTCACATGTTGTATATAAAATCATGAGACATTCAGAAAAAAGGAAAAAGTAAACAGAAAGTGAAAGAATATGAAATGAAGGGGAATTTGTTTGCTAATTTGTAAATCGTGGAAGTCTAGGTGCTATGTACAGGCGGCAGAACAATGGAAACGCAATGTTGAACCTGCATATGCGGGAACCTGCAATTCAAAAGTTTGTTCAATCTGAAACGAGGAAGTGGTCGATTAGGCTGGTGATATAAAAGTAACAATGGAAATATGAAGATGTGAATCTGCCAAATCCCGCACCTAGACATTTTTCGAAAAATGAGTAAGTAAAGAAAGGGAAAGAACAGGGCAAAAGAGAAAGAGGATGGAAACTTTCAGAGGTGGGAATTGCTATATGAAAGCACCATTGATGGTCTTAACAATAACTATGGAGTGCATTAAACATGTTAACAGGTTCTTCAATCAAGGAATAGATACAACAAGCGATGTTTATAGTTTCCAGGATCTTTTTGTATAAGAGAAGCATTGAAAAGTTATAAGAAAATCAATTTTTGGATGTTTAAGTAGACTTTTTGTACTGTTAGCTTCACCGCAAGTATAACAACAACGAATTAAAATTTTAATGTCCTCTCGTTCATATGATTGTTCCATTAGACTTCACATAGTATATATTCTTTTATTTCAATTTATTTTCTAATTTGTAGATCGCGAAAGTCCGGGTATTGTTTGCAGGTGACGGAACAATGGAAACACAATATTGAACTCAGAGGTGGGCTCAAGATTGCGATTGTTTACGGATGGTGATCCCTATCAAATAGCTAACATTATCTAAAAACATTATTTTCAATACTAAATTATTAATATTAAATATTGATATTGTACAATTTAATTAGACAAAAAAGTTTGTACAATATGAAATGGGGAAGCGGTCGGTCGGGCTGGTGATATAAAAGTAAGTGAAATCTGAAGACATGAATACGCCAACTTCCGTACCTAGAAATTTTCCAAAAAAACGATTAATACATACAAAATATGTACTTTTATAAAGTATGGACATAAGATTTTATAGAGCATGGATGGATCCAACATTCCATACTTAGCCACTTTTTGGATCGCGGGTTCTCTATTGTTCAGTGTCCTACAAATAGCACCCAGTGTTCCACGATATACAAATTGACAGGTGGACTTACGGGCTAGCTGGATCAACATTGCACTTCTATTCTTATGTGTCCTCCAAACAACACTCAGAGTTCCTCTATATAAAAATTGACAGATGGAATCGAGGGCTATCAACTATCTAACATTATCTAAAAACATTATTTTCAATACTAAATTATTAATATTAAATATTGATATTGTACAATATAATTACATAAAATTATTAAAGGATGTTAAATATATTATTTAAAATAAAAAACCGTGTATTCAGAAAATCGCAATCCAAAAATTTTGTACAATATGAAACAGGGAAGCAGTCGGTCAGGTTGGTGATATAAAAGTAAGTGGAAATTTGAACACGTCTATCCGCCAACTTCCGCACCTAGAAATTTTTCGAGAAACGAGTAATACATACTAAATATGTACATTTATAAAGTATGGACATGAGCATGTATGGATCCCTCATTCCATACTTGGCCACTTTTTGGATCATGGGTTTTCAGGCTGGCGGGCTCAAAACTAGGCCTCTATTGTTTTGTGTACTACAAATAGCACCCAAAGTTTCACGATATACAAATTGACAGGAGGACTTGCGGGTTGGTTGGCTCAACATTGAATTTCTATTGTTTGGTGTCCTCCAAACAACACTTGGATTTCAGTGATATACAAATTGACAGACGGACTCCAGCGCTATCAACTATCTAACATTATCTAAAAACATTATTTTCAATACTAAATTATTAATATTAAATATTGATATTGTACAATTTAATTGCATAAAATTATTAAAGGATGTTAAATATCTTATTTAAAAGACAAACCCACGTATTCGGAAACTCACAATCCAAAAATTTTGTACAATATGAAACGTGGAAGTGGTCAGTCGGGCTGGTGATATAAAAGTAAGTGGAAATCTGAACACGCGTATCCGCCAACTTCCGCACCTAGAAATTTTTCGAGAAACGAGTAATGCATACTAAATATGTACTTTTATAAAGTATGGACCTAAGATTTTATAGAGCATGTACAAATCCTTCATTCCATAATTAACCACTTTTTGGATCACGGGTTAACGGGCTGGCGGGCTCAAAATTGGGCCTTTATTGTTCTGTGTCCTACAAATAGCACCCAGAGTTCCGTGATATACAAATTGATAGGCGGACTTGCGGGCTGGCTAGATCAACAATGCACTTCTATTGTTTTGTGTCCTCCAAATAGCACTCGGAGTTCTGCGATATACAAATTGACAGTCTGACTCCAAGGCTATCAATTATCTAACATTATCTAAAAAACATGATTTTCAATGCTAAATTATTAATATTAAATATTCATATTGTACAATTTAATTACATAAAATTATTAAAGGATGTTAAATGTCTTATTTAAAACAAAAACTCGCGTATTCGTAAACTCGCGATCCAAAAAGTTTGTACAATATGAAAAGGGGAAGCGGTTGGTCGGGTTGGTGATATAAATGTAAGTGGAAATCTGAACACGTGTATCTGCCAACTTCCAGACCTAGAATTTTTTTGAGAAATGAGTAATACATACTAAATATGTACTTTTATAAAGTATGGACATGAGATTTTATAGAGCATGTACGGATCCCTCATTCCATACTTATCCACTTTTTGGATCATGGGTTCTTGGGCTGGCGGGCTCAAAATTGGGCCTCTATTGTTCTGTGTCCTACAAATAGCAGCCAGAGTTCTGCGATATACAAATTGACAGGCAGACTTGCGGGATGGATGGCTCAACATTGCACTTCTATTGTTCTGTGTCCTCCAAACAGCACTCGAAGTTCCTCAATATACAAATTTACAGACAGACTCCAGGACTAGTGGGCTCAAGATTGCAATTGTTTTCGGATGGTCATCCCTATCAATTGTCTAACATTATCTAAAAACAATATTTTCAAATACTAAATCATTAATATTAAATATTGATATTGTACAATTTAATTACATAAAATTATTAAAGGATGTTAAATCTCTTATTTTTAAAAAAATGAAGGAAAAAAAAAGTTTTTTAAATTCTATCACCGTAAGCATAACAACGACCAATTTGAATTTTAAGGGCCTCTTGTTGATATGATAGCACAATTGGAATTTGCATAGTATATATTCGTTTATTTCAAATTATTCCAGGAGATTAATTTTACCAAGTTCATCGATCAAGGAAAATTGATAAAAACAAGCCACATACTACATTTGCGTCACAACGCCATACAAATTGACAGGCGGACTTGCGGACTAGCTGGCTAAAAAATTGTAGTTCTATTATTTTGTGTCCTCCAAACAACACTCAGATTTTCGCGATATACAAATTGACAGACGAAGCATACAACCAAGAACCAACTAAATTCCAAACAGGTCACAAGCAAGATCCCACAAGGTTCCATAGAGCAGCACACATCGACCTTTGCATCAAACAATTTGATATACAAAGAAAACACATCACGACATTGGTTTTCTCTTACCTCTGGTATATGGTCCCACGAGAAAATAACCAGGGCCATGGGATATATGGGATTTGCTGCCATGCTTCCCATTTTTTGACCGAACAATATTATGCGAATGCAATCTCAAGTACTCAAGTCTGACAAACATTCATCTGGGTGTTGATGAAATATTACAAAGACACTTGAGATATTTTCGTTTCCTGCCAAAGCTTGATATGTTTTTTATTTCTTGTATTTTTTTCTTCTTCTTCAACCGATATGCAATATTGCATTGTCCTCATTTAAGGTAAATTTGTTCTGTATCTGAAAGTCACGTAGCATGTAGACATTGCTTGCCTTTTTCTGTAGGTATGATTTATACGACAATTCTGCCAACCTAGGAAGCACATATTGTAACATAGGCTACCTTATTGTACAATGCACGGTTGTGTTACCCACGGTTTGGATGACAGCATTGAGGAAAATCCCATATATATATGGACATTTTTCACCGCATTGCAGACAATTGATCGTATCATTACTTATCAAATTGGAAGTAGAGACAGGAGAGTTGCATTTCACACATATAGGCTCAAAGAGGGTCGAGTACACATTCACTGCAACCAAAACACCTTCAACTTGGAAATGCGAGCATAGGAATTAATACATTGAACAATATAATACTCAATTGCACACCCCACCCCCCCGAAAAAAAAAATCAAATAAAACAAGCCACAAAATTTTGGTGAAGGCTATTTGTATAAGAAAAGTGAGGATGATTCTGTGGATGTATACGCACAACAATTGTAGATCTAGCTAGTTTCTTCAGATCATGTACTATGTCTTCTTGCAACTCTATTACAAATGTTGCTTGGGTTGTGCGAAATATCCTTTCTCTAACATCCCTTTTATTTTTTATATATTTTGAAGAGCATAAGTGGAAACTGCCCTTCATGCAATTATTGTTCCATTGACGAAAAAAAATTTGAATAGGTATCGAGCAATTGCAGATGCAACATGGAACAATGCAATATTTGTGTAACTTACCCGAGATACATGCACATGCAAAAGTAAAGGACAAAACTGGATATGGAAAACGGTACCATTTCCTTGTTGTTGTCTGACTCTCCATCCATTATATGGAGAATGTGTTGTGAGCCAAGTGTTCTTGCCAGCGTGATAGTTGGAGCAATGGTTCCGATTGGGTAAATATCACTATTCTGTGCAAGCTAGCTGATAGTTGAGTCTAGGAAGAAACAATATTTTGAACAAACAGGGGGAATTTTTTCCACAATACTTGTTTCGTTGAGCGAAATAATCCAATCACAATCACCACGATCATATACTATTTTGGAAAATATATTAAAATTTGTAATGGATATCCCATTACTCGACAATATCTTTTCCGCCTGTTTCTGGACAAGTTGTGTAGGAATAGTCAATGTGACTGTCATCATGGCCTCCTTGTCTGTCATCTCAGCATGCATAATGGATCTAGTTTTGTTTTCCTTGTTCAAGTAGGTGATATAGACAACCATTATGTCCCCGATGAACACTTGTCCAGTTCGACGGCTATTCAAGCCCTCTATTGATAGTACTTTGGGTGTTACAACTCTAGACCTGGTGACAATTTTTGAACAGGAAAACCAAAGTGAATGGTAGTGTGCATCTTTTTTTTGTATTCTTTTTTCACTGGCATAAATCTACAAGTAGACGCATAGCTTTGATGAACTATGGAGCTAGATGTTTGCAACCACACCTCTTAGTCTGCGGAACCTATGCTATGTTTAGCATCTCACTCGTACTTGTTGATACTTCTTGTGAACTACAAACCATGTATTGCAGATGACATCAACATATTTTCCATGCCATAGATGAATAAATATCCAAGGATATTTGTTTGGTAAACATGCTAGGAACATAATCTATGCATCTTTACCTTTGGCCTTGTCGGCTTGTTGATGTCTGGGATGACTGACTTCTCATGGCCATGTCACTTGTTGGCACAGGGGCAGACACAGGGTTCAAATCTCAAGAGTGCACCAACAAAAACCTAACTACCGACCCTTTCAGCAACACCTGCAAAGAATATGAAGTCTCACCGGAGGTAGAGGCAGGGGTGGTTGCAGGACTCAAATGTCTGCAACCTTAGCTAGGACACTGATATGTGATTATATCTTTTACAGGGCACTTAACATAGATCCTTCATCAATATTTAACCCATCTGGTACTTCACAGATAGCATAGAGCATCGCAGTGAATACTTATACTAAATATTATTCAGTACTTAGCCATAGGAATATAGGTTAGATTCAACAAATCAAGCACTAAACATCTTATATATCAGATCTAACATTCATTCATATATCATCAACACAGAGCATAACTAGATCTACTTAATCACTTCAAGCACTTAGCCAAGAAAGAGATAAAACACATTAGAGCGAAGCACAAAGCACTATACACATAGTTATCGTGGTTCACTGTAACACCCTGTTTCCCCCAGTTTGTAAAAATAACTGGACTGGCCAGAACTATGGAAAACTCATCAATGTGAATATGTGATGTGAATGGACCTTATGGAAAAGGTCAATAAATGTGAATAACATTATGAATTTATATTGCAGGACTGATGAGAGGGGATGTGCAGAAAAAGAGACCACGATGGCGGTGGAAGGCACCTGGAAAGGTGGCATTAACTTCCACCGGGAATTAATACCGTATTTGGACTTCACTGGCCCGGAGAACCAAAAGCGGCTCGCTGGCCCCAAATTAAATGTCTCACAGGCTGGCAGGTTGATGGCTCATCAGGAATTAATGAGGGATGGGGAGGTGAACCACCCATCCGTAGAGCCATCATGACTGACCAGTGCGAGGGAAATCGCGCCACACACAACCTCGCAAGAGAATAAGGCGTGGGGTAGAAGCGATTGGGGGTAGACGCGAGGGGAGAACTCTGGAATTATGCAGAGTGAGTGATATAAGAGAGGAAGGAGAGTAACCTTCACTCCTGGTCATTGGCAGACAAAGACGCAGTCTCACAGCATCGTGGTCTCAGCTCGGGGGTGGCTAGTGGTAAATCCGTTGGGAATCGTTGAGCCTACGGTTGGGTGGAAACGAACACCCCTCTCAGCAGTTGCTTAACCCTTGGTGTTATTTCTAATAAGTGTTTTTCCTTCGGCATCTTGAAATATATGTATTCTGATAATTATGCTCATAAGTTGTGAAACTGTGAATGATTTCATTATAAGAATGTATGTATGGTGTTTTGATCAGTACTAGTAGTTGTATATTTGTATGGAAGGGCTATGTATGGCTTATGTCCTCATGAATCATTATTTATATGCGTACTGAACTAATTTAGACTTCACGTCTGGTTCTCGGGTGGATGATACCCTTATATGCCTCAGATAGCACCCTGGGTAAACCTCCCCATAGAGATACCCTCCTTGAAAAACCCATCAAGAATTGGGAAAGAGAACATGAAGGCGTAAGACCTTAGTAACCCTGCACGAGGAGGAACGATCCTCTTGAAAACCCAAGATGACCTTATAAGGAAGAAGTATCGAATCGATGGACGAGGTCCTGTCGGGAGATCTGTGGTCACTCACGACCTTCAGATTGGAGGAAGAAGCTGGAAGGTTAAGTACCTTATCCCTGATAGGTGTTGATCGATGGATGAGATTCCATCGGGAAACCTGCGGACACACCCGACCGTTAGATTGGTAGGAGAAGGTAAAGTGTTAAAATGCCTTACCCCTTATTTTCTGTGTCTTCGTGGGCAATGAGGAATTTGGGATCGTAGATCTCCAAGGTCCATGAAAGTATTTGGACCGTGGATCTTTTCCACATCCAAGGATTTGTGGAAGAATGCATGGGTAGGAACCAATATGAGCCGTTGGATCTCGGCTGAAAAACCCGACAGCCGTTGGATCTGTCAGGAGTTACCTGAGGGTTAAGACTCCAATGCATAGGGGAAAAAAACCCTGGAATAGATCTAAGCCGTCCAGTTGACAAAGGCCACGTGTCAAGAGATCACCCATTTCAGGAAACCGGGAGTCGGGAAATCAGGAGTCCTGTTGACAAGAGATTGGGACTTTCCATTGTGGAAATCTTGGGATGGATCTGGGCCATCCGATTGATGGAGGCCACGTGTCATAAGATATCCCATTTTGGGAAATCAAAAATCGTGAAATCGGGATTCCTGTTGACAAGGGATCGAGACTTTCCATTGTGGAAACCCCGGGATAGATCTGAGCCGTCCGATTAATGGAGGCCACGTGTCACGAGATCTCCCATTTCAGGAAATTCAGGAATCGCGGAATCGGGATTCCTGTTGACAAGGGATCGGGACTTTCCATGGTGGAAACCCCGGAGCAGTTGTGGACCGTCCGATTTAGGGAGGTGACGTGTTGAGAGATTACCCGTTTCGGGAAATCGAGGATCAAGGATTCAGGAGTTTCATTGACAAAAAATCAGGCTCTTCCCTTGACAAATCCCGACCCATAATGACGAGACAATAGCAGGTGGCTAAGTCCCGATGAACGAACGAGATTCCTTCGGGGAATTTTAGGGTCTGTAACGACCGTCCGATGTGAGGAAGAGATGCCAGCTTTAAGCTAGGGTGTGAATGCGCAGTTATATAAGTAACGAGAAGATCTGGATGGTCAGAATCCACCTGCCCATATCTATAGCTGAGGTTTCATTCCGAAGCCCCCTTGCCATTCTGCCTTTAATGGGGGGTCCGAAATTGGACGTGCAACTCTCGAACGGTCGAGATTAATCCATCATGATCAACAACGCTTAGGGGGATTCCGGACCCCCCTTGCCATTCTGCCTTTAATGGGGGGGGTTTGGAATAGTGTGGCGTGTGAAGTGGGGGCCCCCCTCCTGTCATGTCGACTACCGTGTTGCGTTTCCCTCTCTGCCACCTGTATTCCACCTAACCCCGCAACAGGGCCATTTCTCATTGGTTGTTCTCTAGCCCTGTTGGGATTTGTTCCCATTGGCCGATCACTAGCCCTGTCAGGGTTCGATGGTTGCCAAGTCAAACGACTCAACATCACTGCAACACCAAGGCATGAAATATGAAAGAAGTACTGCGTTTATTTGAACAATGATCATGACCCGCGATCATCTGGGAACGGAGAGAGACAGAAAGAGCTAGCTTACGCTGGGCCTCCATGGATATTTAGGGGTTCTGATTCAGCGGAAGACCAGAAAAATATGATTTAGGTAGTGGGTATGTGACATTCACCCCCACCCTGGGGCTACGTCCACAAAGTCTTCTTTATATTATCTTGGTCAAGTAGTTACAGCACAGAGCTTCAATGACCCTAACTTCGCACAAGACAAAAGATCTGTGCAGCTCGCTAGATCCTTCTTTCTTTCTCTTCAACACAAGACTACAACAACTTGCACTTAGCCTTTCGATCTCATGCATAGAGCACTCTAAGATACATCCGATCACACATACCTAGTTACTAGCACTAAGATTTTAGTTATACATCACATAGATGTACTACATTACTACATTACTACTTTACTACTATTCTCCTCTATTTACATTGCCTATTTATAGATTACAAAATGGGCCTAAGTGTGGGTAAACCCATAGGCCGACATCCCTTTCCCGTTACATCAACCCAAAACCCTAAAATGGACCCAAAAATAGGTCTTTCTTCCTTAATTTCTGCTTCGTGGTGTGCTCCTTCCTTGGAAAGTTGTCGCAATCCCACAAGTGGTCCAATATGACCAAGTACTCTTAAAAACTTGATCAAGGGCTAACAGCCCCCCAACACTCACCTGTGACTCGTCTCGAGTCACTCAGGTCTGACCAATTCCGCTTCGAACGCCTCGAGCTTGGCTCGAGCTACTTTGACCTGCTGCATCACGACAACCTCTTGTTCAGTAAATGCCTAGATTACTATGTCATTGAGCGGTCCTTCCAAGCATTTTTCTGCAGTGATGATACCTTGTTCGAGTTCAACTCCCTGGCTTTCAAGTTCGGTGAGCAGTTGGCATGCCTTCTCTTGGAGTGGTTGCAGTCGTTGAGAGACTTCCATTACTTTACTTTGCAGCATGTGTACTTATTGTTGGGCTATGCGTTGTTCTGTGAACCTCTTCATTCTTTCAACTGGGGTCACAGACTTCAGCTGCACTTGTAGCACATCTGCATGTTACTTTGCTTCATGGAGCTATGCCTCCAATGTTTGCAATTCTGGATTCTCTATGAGGGTTTCATAAGTCTGGGCACTTCTAGTGCTTAACTGCCTACATTCCAAAGCCAAGGTTTTTAATCGATCGACTGTGCTTCAAGCAGTGGCCTCTCTTAGATCTTTTATCTCTTGGGGTGTCTCAGGCATGGTGCGGAGCTCCAGATCCGTGATGCACTATTGAAGTTGTTGGATTACTTCTTCCAGTTGGGTCACCTACTGTGGGAGACAATCTTCCATCTTCACTTCTATGATCGTCACAGAGCACAGTGCTTTGTGAACTTTTTCCTGTACTTCAAGTTGCTCTACTAGCAAATGGTCCTTGCTCTGCTGTAACTGTGATTTTTCCTCCTCCCACTTTGCTTGTAAGGCAAGCTACTCCTATTCTTCCTTCCTCCATTGTTCTCCATGTTCTCTGTGTTCTTGCGCCAAAGCATGGGTGGCTTGCATTATGTCTTCTTGAGCTCGTCGAAGGTGAGCTTTGACTTTCTCGACGATCTGGCGTAATTGAGTGGGCTCATCACCTATTCCTGGTATTTCCATTGTTAAGGGCACCATAGAAACTTCTTGGTTGGACTAGAGTGCCCGTTGCACTTCATTGAGTTCGCCTGTGATCCGGCGGAATAACTCCTCCTGCTTTGCTTCTTGATTTTCTGTGAGCTCTAGTGAAACATCATTCAGTGCGACAATTAAGAAGTCGAAATCATCTGAGGTAAGGGTAGTTTTAAGCATGGTCTGGGTGGCATTAGCTTTCTTTCGGGATGAGGGATTTGGTGGGGTAATCTTCCTTTTCTTAGAGGGATCTTCCTCGTTTCTAGGTGGAATAACCTCGCCTTTGTTCTGCTCAACTTTTGTGCCCCCTAGTTCTTCGTAATCACCTCCTTTCATAGGTGAGAGTGAAGCAGTATTTGTCGATGTGTTGTGGATATCTTGAACTTCCACATCCTTCTTAGTCTTTTGCGGTCCTGGTGTATCCGACATAGCTTCAGGGCTATCTACATCGGACATCTCTATGGGGTCTTCTGCAACAAGGAGGTCTGCCGACCATTCCTTGGTAATATCCTCCAAGTCATCTTTTGTCAGCTTGTAATATGACTAGATTTTTTGTTTGGGCTCATTTGCGCGCGCTCTAATGTAGGTGAAGTGACGATCTGTGTTGAATTTCATCAAAGGTCTAAACCTATGAAGTGTGTTGGGTGTGATGCACGGTGTAGAATGAATGGAATTCTTCAACTGAGTGTAGTAAGCATGGAAGACAACATTGGACTGCCACTGTTTGTTGATGTCACTGGAGTACCACAACGTACAAAACTTCACGGCCAGTGGTTCAAAGCGTTCGATCTCCGGAAAAGTGGCTCCTTCGAGTAGTTCCCATGTGATGAAAGTGATGAGTATGAGCAACCAGCTAAAGTGGAACTCATACCCTTGGTCCTGTGCTTGTCTATAGTCAATCTCTAGCTGATTTATAAGGTATTTTGCCCATTTCATTTGTAGTCCCTCCACGCACTTCCCTATGAGGTCAACTAAAAATCCGATCACCTCTGTAGGTCTGTTTTTTTGGACTAAATTTTCTACGATCAACTGGCAACCAAAGGGAACTACTGCATTCTCAAAGGAGGTTACCTTGTAACCTCGCGTGCCTTTCTCCAAATCATCATATGTGTCTTTTATTCGTTGAGTGAGAGCGCGATCAACGATCTTTCCCGGGTAAAATTCTTTCGGGTCGGGGCCCTGCATAATTAGCCTAGTGATCTGATTGATCAGAATCGGATCCACAGTGATGCAACGGTCCAACCATAGGTATCCTCCATGGTAGTAGGACAACAACATTCTTACACATGCAGTTACTTCCTGATGCCTCCCGAAATGTGGAATCTTCATTACGTTGAGGAGGGTTGACTACGCAAGGTTATGGGTCCATTTTTGTGGTACAATCTTGGGGTTCTTTCCTTTTATAATAGTCAAGTACTTGTGTAGGGATAGCATACTGTAAACCTTGCAATCTCCAAGGTTAAAATCACTAAATTTCAACGTGGTGAGCTTCTCCTGGTCATCATGAACTGTGCACACCCCTTTCGGGAGGTACGTAGTGACTACAGCATAGTCGAAGTCTCTGGTTACAGTGTCTCGATTCACTGTTCCACTTAGTGGTGGGATATATTTAGGCAATATGGTTGGGATCATCTTCATAATGGTGAAGTCGTTTCTGACCTTAGATCGTCTTTCCGAAGGCAGTCGAGATGGTCCTACTCAAGCAGTGGAGGGGGAAGATGGTAGTGCTCCCGAGGATGATGGCTGTACACCTGTAGACATTCCATGCTCTGACATGACTCTCTCAGTCACTAAGTCAATTAGAACTTCTTCAACAATTTTCTCGGCAGCGCTGAGCTTGTCCGACATACAAACTTGGGTTAGTTGGCTCGGGTGAAAAAGGAATTCAGAGACTATAGTGAATAGTAAGGCAATGATCTCAGGGTAAGTAAATCTCAAGGTTTGCGCTCAAATTCTATGTTAGAAAAAATTATTCTCGGTGCATGGCGTGATGGGTTAAGTAGGCAATCTCAACAACGGTCGGCTTGCAACGGACATGGGGCTTCATTAACTCTGTTCTATCCATTCTGGTGCTATCCAACGGTCTAGTGGTAACCCATAACTACTTTTTGATCCGTTCGGAGCGGCGGTTGAATGGGTATATCGGTTCCAATGGCTATATTGCTTCATCATGGTGAAGTACTCTATGTCGTTGTTCTGATATCTCGGCGAAGATCCAATTCTGCAATTCTCCTTGTTGTGAAGTGTCCTCTAGAACCTCTTGTAACCTTATAGTATTATCGTTTTTATTTCTTAAATTCCTAGCCTTCTTCCCCATGATCTTTGTCTCAGTAATGCTTTTACCATTCTAATGTTTATCTTTTGGGGTCTTAGTTACTTCGTGATGTTGAAAGTCTTGCCAAACGTTCCTTGATAATACTTCTTCTGTATCAAAAATAGGTAACTCGGTCTTCTGTGAATCCTCAAGTGTTCTCTTAGCTTCATCATCGGAGTTGCTAATATTAAATATCTGTGATCTTCTCTTCTATTCTTCAATCAAGTGTGTGATTCTTCTGGTCATAAAGTCTTTTAACTCTTGCTTCTTCTATTCCAAAATTTTTTCTTCCTTTTTTCGTCTGGCTTGTTCTCTATCAATCCAAGGTTTTCCTATGATCATGGTAAACAGGGCACTGTCTTCAACAAATTTAATGATATCAAAGTCTTCCTCTGTCGAAGTTCCATTGACAGTCATAGGTATCTGGGTGAGCCTTCCACATAGGTTTACTATCTTTCCTCTGAAGAAACTTGTTCCTCCTAGGGAAGGGATCATGGCAGGCTTTCCTATAGCTTCCTAAGTTCTTTCTAGCATAATGTTCACTACTGTTTCTTCATCAAGAGTACAGTGAATGTCAAAGTCCCCTATTCTTTCTTCGATTTGCTCCTTTTCTTTGAATATATCTAATAGCCTAACATGTCAGTGGTCATTAAAGGTATTTTTCATCTGTAGCAATATCTTTTCTGATTCTTTCTGGGTTTTTGCTATAATATTGGTCTCTTGATCTCCTTTAGGTTTTTCTTGCTCCATATTCAGCTTCTCAAGCCTAGCAATCATTCTAGGGAAATCCAATACTTCATGGTCCATAGTTGAAGGAAAATCTCCCTGCGGACAGGCAGATCTCCTCTTGAGAGCTAGACTCTTAACTCTTAAGATAGAGGATGCTTATCATGGTCACTGACTTCCTTTTAGATCTAGATAAACTAATGTGTGAGGAGGAAGGAGAAAAGAAGTACCTTTTACCAGTGTTTTTCCCTGCACAGCCTGAGTTGAGCTCCAATCTTTCGTTCCTCGATACGCCCTGTAGACAAACAAAAGTAAAACCACTTCCTACTCTACTGAGATTAGTTTGAAATAGATCTATCTATTAGAGACAAGTTCATGTGGGATTAAGCACAAACTATAAAGAAACAGGCCAAGCATATCATATTAATGAGAACAACAACGAAGGAAACTTACAACCGTAGATGCGAGTGCAACAGCTTCATCAAGTCCTCCTTGTCTAACCCTTTCTTAAACAGTCCACACAAAGAATGTTGATGCTCCAAATGACATACCACTCATGAGATCATAATTTTTGTATACTCTCAATATCCATTCCCCTCCTCCATGGAAATCCCTCATTATATAGGATTTGGAGGTTTAACCACCATGGAGAAGATCTCTCATCAGATCCACTAAGAAAGGGATCTCTAAGATATTTGGGGAGAAAATATCTCTTAAGGATTTTGG
>JZKD02S0645336.1:722260-761834 GCA_000966675.3 Picea glauca
AGTTGAAACATTGGGAGGATTCGGGATCACCGAAGTGGGGAACAACCAAACTGGTAATCCGATGGTGAGTCCTGGAAGACTCAGTGTGGAAATATATGGAGGACCAAAGTTTCCAAACAAAGGAAAGGTATAAGGTTCCCCAGGAGAAGGGATTCCTCCATTGGTACTCTCGGGATTCGATGCCATTAACACTAACTCGACCTAAGGTCCACTAAGTAAAACAAACAACACACACTACGAATCTAAGAAGTAATCAATCAAACAAACCTTCATATGATGAAAACACTAGTTGGTGATGAAATCCAACGTCACGAGATCAAAATAGGAAGGGCCAGGGATAGAGCGGGTGGATCAGTTACGTTGGCGACCTGCTTAACGGACTTACGCCTTGGTGCAAGATTCCACACAGTAATTGTGGATTTACCCTCCAAGGAGCCCGAGTGAGTTTGACCAACGTATGTTCCAGGTACAGTGAGACTTCCCTTCATCGTCACCTTGTGTGGGATGCTAAATATTATGGCTACTAAGGTCACCAATTCGTAGTCAGCCACTGGGCGGGTACAGTCGACAGTCCAGTTGGAACGTATGGGCAGGATAACAAGTCCGAAATCAACCCAAGAGGCTCCCACACATAATCGTGGGTATACCTTCAAGTGACCCCCAATATATGATCTGACCACTACAAACAATTGAACCACGGAGGGATAATCTCCGTAATTCGCTCGAATGTGACCTCATGCGTAACCCCTGTGTGAGAGGGGGATCCCAGAAAGCCTATACGACAATTGGATTTCACTCTCCCTACCGCAAGATACTAAGTTTGTTTGATAGCTTTGGAAATTTATCCTTTCAACCTATTCCAAAGCCCTACACCTTAAACTAATGTAGATTTGCTAACAAAGATGTAAAAAGTCTGATAAATTTTAGTTTAGTGCTTGATTTTTAAGGTTGTTGTTACTCAAAAGGAAAATGGCATGGAAAATATGGTGTTTTGACTGACTCAAAAGTTATGAAAAGGGATGAATATGCAATCTTTTCACTTTGATGAAAACTATGCTACGAGAAGGAGAAAACATTCATCATTTTAGATGCACAATGTCCCAAAAATGCCTGAAAACATGCAATTCTGCTACTTCAAATGCAAGCTAGTTTCACTACCTAAAATCAAGAATGCATATATGTTCTTTGTTTGATTATGATGTATACATAAAGTAAGCACAAAATCTTCAATGCTCCATTACTTTCAATTAGGAGAAAGAGTCCTATGCAGATGCAAAAGACATGAAGAAAAAGACTACAAACAAAGCACACACTCAAGGTAGTGAGAACTGAAAGAAAAAAAAAAAAAAGCTTGGTATAACAAGAAATCAATCAAGGATCCTAAAACCAACAAGCATCCAAGGAGTGCAATAAAATGCAGAGAAGAATCCAAAAAGAGACAGGGAGAAAGAGAAAATACCCAAATTGTCCTGACAAAACAAGCAGCTAGAAAGAGCAATTTTCACATTTTTGAAAAGGGTTTCAAGCTCCAATCAATACAATAGGGAGAGATAAGCATCAAAAACCAATCCAAATAAACTCACAAACCATTCACAAAGACTAGGTAAAGATTTCCACAAAACAGGTTGCAAAAAACTAATGAGAAAAAGGAAGAAAAACCCCAAGAAGGAGGTTGGCGCTCCCCCAAAATGGTACACAGAGCATTATAACGCTTTGTATAAGGCCTTTAGGGAGTCCTGGCACTCTGATATCAAGGGCAGGGGGCGCCAGGCTTCCCAGAAGCTCAGAAAAAGAGCCAAAAAATTGCAAAACATTCACCCAGAATGCATAAAAATTGGTGAAAATGTAAGTGAAGATGGGAGAAGGATAATGGATCATAAAAAAATAGAAAAATTGATATTAAAGGTGGTGAAAGGGCAGGGAAAAACCAAGGAAATACAATAGTATTCCTTCCCCAGTGGAGTCGCTAATTTCTATTGAAGGAAAATCTCCCTGCGGACAGGCAGATCTCCTCTTGAGAGCTAGACTCTTAACTCTTAAGACAGAAGATGCTTATCATGGTCATTGACTTCCTTTTATATCTAGATAAACTAATGTGTGAGGAGGAAAGAGAAAAGAAGTACCTTTTACCAGTTTTTGTCCCTGCATGGTCCGAGTTGAGCTCCAATCTTTTGCTCCTCGATACGCCCTGTAGACAAACAAAAGTACAACCACTTCCTACTCTACTGAGATTAGTTTGAAACATATCTATCTATTAGAGACAAGTTCATGTGGGATTAAGCACAAACTAGAAAGAAACAGGCCAAGCATATCATATTAATGAGAACAACAATGAAGGAAACTTACAACCGTAGATGCGAGTGCAACAACTTCATCAAGTCCTCCTTGTCTAACCCTTGCTTAAACAGTCCACACAAAGAATGTTGATGCTCCAAATGACATACCACTCATGAGATCATAATTTTTGTATACTCTCAATCTCCATTCCCCCTCCTCCATGGGAACCCTTCATTATATAGGATTTGGAGGTTTAACCACCATGGAGAAGATCTCTCATCAGATCCACTAAGAAAGGGATATCTAAGATATTTGGGGAGAAAATATCTCTTAAGGATTTTGGGGAGGAAATATCTCTCAAGGATTTTAAGGAGGAAATATTTCAACCATCCATGAGATCCTCCACCTTCCCTAAAAATAGGAAACCAAATGTGAGGTGGATCTTCACACTTAATTACTTTCTTTTTCATGAATATTAATAATAATTCATGTGCACTTGATTCTCACACTTAATCAATTCCTTTTCCATGAATATTAATAATAATTCATGTGTACTTGGTATTTTGGCCTTCATGTAATATATCCGTCCTCCACATTGACTAGGGATTGTGACATAGGTTATTCCATGGTGTCAAGGTGTATGTGACACTTATACGACACTTTACGACACTTAGGTCAAGGTACCTAGGTGTGAAAATTTCATGTGTAACAATAGCCTTACAACAGAGGCAACTAGGTCTTCTCCCAGGGCATTCCTTAGCAAGATGTCCCGGTCTTCTACAACTATAACAGATGGTTATGTTAGCCTATGGCTTACCTTTACCAATCACTAAGTCTAAATTGTCACCTATATTTTCATTATTCATTTAGGATATTAATAATATATCCTCAAGTGATGACTAATGAGTTAGTTAAGATTGCCTAGCCTAGTCATCATGCATGATTTTAGGATCTAGAGCAAATCTCTCTATGAGGTGGCATCACCCATTGTACTATAAATATGTAACATTGGAGTGAATACAAATGGTGTTGGCTAGTGAGCCTTTTCCGTCATGTTGTTATTATTGTTTATGTTTTATCAATTGGTATCAGAGCACTTATGGTCTTAAGGGCTTGATGTATCCATGGGAGTTGAAGTGTGTGCTGAAATGAAGTATCTACACCAACAAAATTGCAGATCTAAATCCACTTGAAGGTGCAATGGAAAAGTCAAGGTTTTAGTTCTCTCATTCTCGTGTTGATTTAAATGGAAAATGTCTTGTTGTTTACAAAGATTAAATACATGTTGGTTGTAAAGGATTTTGCAAACCAGATTCCTCTAAAAGATTAGTTTGATTTCAAATTTTGGTCATACCCAATTCACATAGTTGATGGTTACACAAAATGCATTTGATGCGCGATATAGTGTTGTGATTTGCCTCTCTTTCACGCGATCTAATCTTTTGCCAAGCAAGGATTTTCATATGAAGGAGATTTGATTACTTTTGATGTTGTTGGATGGATTGCCAGATCTGATCTGCACTAGCGATCCTTAGTCTTAAAGCAATGGAGCTGACATAAATTTGTTGAATAAAATCATTGGAAAATCTGTGGGACCAATTTATTTTTATAATCAAAGGGCATAAGAGGTGAGCTGGAGTGTGGGCGACCTGGAGATCTGATCTGCATAAGCGAAGAGGCTTGATTGTACAATGATAGTGACAGAGTGAAGATCAACACAAGTAGATTGGTCTCTAGAATTTAACTCTTTGAATTCTTTAGACTGTGGAAATTCAAGGCAATCAACTAACATGTGGGAGCAGTGAGCGTCTCTGGATTAACTGTAGATGGAAAAGCATGGTTTTTTGTGTATTGGCCAAAATGGGTAAAAAAAAATAAAAAAATAGTGGGTGAATTGAATCAAATAAAAAAAAAAATTGTTGTGGTATTGAGAAATGAGATTTGGAGAACTGAGATCTCTAGATTGGATCCCTCAGAGACAATTTCTGATTTTTTGTTTTGAGGATTTGATCTAAATCATGGAACTCTATCACCCTTCCAATTAGGTACACCCTATATTTTAGATCTATTAGAGGCTGAGTAAAGATGTCCGGTGTAGGAGCCATAGCATGGAGAGTTCGCATGCATAGAGGAGATTTGATCGCTGTTGAAGATCGTTGATGTGGAGTGTGCCCAGATCGTTGTTGTTGCTACAGATTGAAATTCACTCTCTGTCAACAGGATTTTGATGTAGGTTGCACGTTGAATGGCTCTGGTGAAAGCTATGGATAAACATCATATATTTTTGGTCTTTCCAAGCAAATTTATGAATAGATTGGATTTGCATCAATAACAATGTTAAAGTTTCTCCGCGGATTAGAACATACACTTGCTGTCAATAAGTAATAAATTTCTGCTCAAAATCGATGCCCTAGATCCAATTTATTACATTCGCTGTTGAATTATGCAAAGACAGATAACTTTCCTGCGAGCCTAAAGTGGCCCAGATTGAAGGAAGAAGAAATTTTCATTTAAGAGGTGTAAAGTGTGAGATATGAGTTATAGATCAGCTAGCTCAAGTGGAAAATATCAATTTGATGTGTAATATCGTGCCATTTGTTCTTAATTCGAGATCTATTATTACAGATCTCCACCACATAGGTTACTTTGCGTTTGAATTGAGGCTCCAATTCCAATGTTACCTTTGATATGTCTCCCAGTAATCCTAGAAAGACCATGGCTGCATTAAGATTGGGATCTCCCTTTCTGGGCACTTCTGTAGATTGGCATGGTGCTTCTGTAGATTGGCAGTTTCATGGTTGTAGGTAGAAAGCAATTTTATCAACATATCAAAGTCAAAATCACCCATATCGGTTCTAATGATCAAACCCTTCTTGCAGCAGTGCAATAGAATAGAAAAGTGAATTATTCGACCCTTCTTGCAGCAGTGCAATAGAATAGAAAAGTGTGTGCCGATGGTGCACCAACAACCAACCACATCATAGCACACTAGAACATTGATGAGATTGTATTGCAGCATTGGATACTACAAAGAAGAAGGGATCTCATAAAAAATTGATCCACCTCAGCAATCTCTGTCAAGAATCCCATGCGCCATCTACATCTGGAATGACAGTTGTAACATTGAAGGTATTAGCTTAATCCCACATGCCATCTTTACATGAGAACAATTTTTTTTCATATTGAAAACTGTCATTTCTTCGGATTGAAAATGAAGTGAGGCCTTTCTGGTGGAGCACTTTGCTTTGAACTATTTGGTGTTAATAGTGGTTGTGAGGGTAGAATTTTTTTTTACCAAAGTAAATGTCCCAATTTGTAAAATTGATAAAGAGATACTTAAGGTTTGAAAGTGTTTTGTTTTAACATAAAGTATTACTTTATGTTAATATAAAAAGCCTTTCTTCTTTTGAGTTTAAAGTGGAGTAATAAGTAGATATTATTCTTGAAGTGGATAACTATTTGTATACTTCATAGTCAAATTTTTGAAACTTTGAGTTAATGAAGAAAGTTTGACCTCTCATGAAACTTACTCTTTAGTATTAAAGAGGTCATTGTATTTGGTAGCAAGGAAGAAGCCCATAATAAAATCAAGTCTTTTTTCTCTGTGTCCTAGATCCACCCGAAATTGAATAAGAGGATCTTAGGTACACTTTGTGTTGTGTGTGATGGTAAGATTTTCATGGAATCTTCATGCCATTATGTCTAGTGTTGACATAATAATATTTTCAATTCATCATTTAATGCAACATACAAGCACAAACTCATGCCAATCAAGCAATTAATGAAAGGTGCAACACATCAAAGGTGGACTGGACTCTAAACCTCCAAAACACATTCAAATTTGAAGATTAATTCAACTTAAGAATCATGATTTATTGTAACTTACAAATAGTCATTTGGTAAGTTTACTTGTGTTTATATATCAAATCAAGTTGAATTTATTTGTAATTGGGTGTATTCTCGGTTGAGCCCGACACCCAAGATTCATTGTAATTTCGAGTCGAAATTGACAAGGTTGAGTACTTTAACTCAAATCATTGTAAACATCACTACTTTGGGATGCATTTTCGGTGGTAACCGACATCCTCAACTTCCTGGAAGCAAGTTCAAGCAAGGAAAATTCAAGTGAGCATGAATAGAAAGTGAGCGTGAAGTTCGAGCGAGTGATTCAAGTGAGCGAGTTGCAGATAATACTTCTTCTATCGAGTCAAATTGTAATTAGGTTCTACCTTCACAAGGAGACCTCATTTAGTGTTTTTGAAATGGCTCGATGTCTCAAATTATTAGAGTTACTGAACACTCTAATAAACACCACTGAAGACAACACAATGACATTAAACAAAACAACTCTTCAATCAGTGCTAAATTGTTTGCAAGTGACGCAAGATAAGGTTAGACTTCTTCAATCTCTATCCCAGCTATTGAATGATGAGTTGATAGATCTCAAAAATCAACAACCAGTGAAGTGTTTTGAACTAGTTTTTGTTCAGCACAATCCTCTCTATGATGATGATGATGATGATGCTTTTGATCAAAAGTCAGTGAAGGAACAACAAAATGATACAACTTTAGAATCAGCTTCAGACGAAGTTGAATCTATTCATGAACCTACATTTCAAGATTTTTCTTTTGATTTCAGCGAAGAAAACCTTTCAATGATGCATCAACATGCAGTAAATCCACTTCCACGGATTTCAAAGCAACAGGTTCAGAATACTATTTCCAAGCCCATCATCAAACCTTGGGAAGAAATCATCTACAACAAGAATAGAATAGGACTTGGATATGACAAGGAAGTTACCTTTCATATTCTTGATTATTCTAGACCAATCAAGTTCCAAACTGATGGATTTCTTCAGGAAGCTTCAACTTCACTTGTTCCAGTTCAACATCAGAATGATAAGTGTCAACATTGCAATCAAGTTGGTCACAAGGAGAATCAATGTTTTGATCTCCATCCTTGCCAGCATTGTGGCAAGCATAACCATTCTTCAGATAGATGTTCAACACTCAAGAAACATGCAAGATTGAAGATTCACTATGAGTGGATTGATCCTTGGAAATGGTCATCAACAACCAAGCGATTATATAAGTCTTACCATAGAATTAAATCTCGAGTAAAGACCAATCTTGTAGCACATAACATTTTTGTACCTCACATAAGTGGTCCCCTTATGGTGTATCTTTCGAGCATGGCCCTCACGGTATGAGATAACATGTGGTTTTTTCTACATGCCCACTTTGTGTTGTACTCAAATGGAACAAGTATGGTACTCTCTTGAGCATAGAAGGGGGGAGTACAATGATGTAACTCTCATGCACCTTAAGGGAGGGAGTTCAAAATTCCAGTGATAATGGTTCATGAAACCACTTGTGGTCTCTCCTTTCAGCTGACAAAGGGGGGAATTGATTATGGTTGTTAGATAGAAAGTTTTGACAACAACAAACATCAAATATGCCAGATGGGCATGAAAATTTTCAAATGGGCAACTATGGTCTGTAGATGACAGACTTTAGAAGAATTATGGTTCAATAACTTTAAGTTGAATCATATATATATTGAGAGCAATGATGTGAACAATTGGTTCACATAGATGGTCATTCGACCTAGTAGAGGACAAGAGGATCCTTCTGCATTGCATATTGGCATTTGATTGAGTTTTCAGGCATTTTCAGGGATGTGTCAGACTAGAAATTGATTCACTTCTCTTGGTTCGCTCTCAT
Organism: Picea glauca; assembly: GCA_000966675.3. Lineage (NCBI taxonomy): Eukaryota > Viridiplantae > Streptophyta > Pinopsida > Pinales > Pinaceae > Picea > Picea glauca. Next base: position 730,262 of record JZKD02S0645336.1, read on the forward strand.
CAGATTGGAGTTTACATTAAGTAAACAATTTGCATGCATCCTGGCTCACATGATTACATAGTGAGATTTTCCAGAGATGGCAGGCTTTGACATGATTATGGTTCAATGAATTGAAATTGAATCATACACATTATACATTGGGATGTTGTTGAACACCTAAAAGCGTCAAGATTAGTTAGTGGTTATCCAAAAACCATCAGATACATGGTATCATTTGGTTAGTGGTCATCCCAAATCACAGATTCAGAGAGGACTTTCAGTGATACACTGATAGTAGAGTGGTGATACTACATGTTCACCAATTAGCAGAAGACATCAGATTCTTCTAGCTAAAATAGTTGGAAAATGATCAAATTATCAAGCAATCAGGGAATGTTCAGATATTGCAGCTATTCACTTCCATATCTCAGCTCTCTTCCAGTTCATTTCAAATGAACATGTTCAACATCCAGATTGGCGGTTTTTTAAGCAGTTCTTCATTGAGGCTCAACTCATGAGTTTCAGTGTGAAGACTTGGAATTGATACCAGTTTATGCTTTATTGCTGGTATTATTGATCGGACTTGTGATTGAGGGGGGGATTGTTAGCCTATGGCTTACCTTTACTAATCACTAAGTCTAAATTGTCACCTATATTTGTATTATTCATTTAGGATATTAGTAATATATCCTCAAGTGATGAYTAATGAKTTAGTTAAGATTGCCTAGCCTAGTCATCATGCATGATTTTAGGATCTAGAGCAAATCTCTCTATGAGGTGGCATCACCCATTGTACTATAAATATGTAACATTGGAGTGAATACAAATTTTGTTGGCTAGTGAGCCTTTTCCACCATGTTATTATTATTGTTTATGTTTTATTAGGTTAATCCTCTCTTTTGTTCAGATGTTCCCCAACTCCTTCTATACTGTGCACCGGGATCATGGTGTCTAGCCTGCAAAACACTCTTTCTAGGATCCTGCATCCACTTTTTTTTCCATAAATTCTTTCGATGCATAGGTATAACATATATATCACTATACTTATTAGATCTATTCATATCAAACTTTCTTTTATCTATTAATGCCCTAGTTTTGAAGCTAGGACAAAATCTATCAAACATACCTAGATCCATGCTTTAGAAGCAAAAATTTTCACTTATCTTACTTCTACAAAGCAAAAAGCTTTCAAATCTATTTTTTTTTTACTATTCTTACCGTTATTAGAGCATAGAGCTTACAGATCTTACCTCTTTTATGCAGATCTGACCTTTTTCCTTCAGAAAGTTCCACTTTTACTTTTCTTAAAGCATAGAGCATTCAGATATCACTTCTTTTCTTCGATATCAACCTCTTTCTTGCAGATCTGACCTTTTCCCTTCAGATATGACCTCTTTTTCTCGGCACAAAGCTTTGTAGGTCAAGTAGAATACTGAGCACTAGGGAAATAGATCTACGCACTGAGCTTAGTTCACGCAAAGATTTTTCTTCTTCAATTCCCAGCAATCACAGTTCCTGTCCCGGCAATGGAACCATTTGTTGGCACAGGGGAAGACCTAGGGTTCAATGCTCAAGAGCGTACCAACAAAACACTAACTACTGGCCCTTTCGGAAACACCTGCGAAGCAGATGAAGTCTCACCCGAGGTAGAGGCAGGGGTGGTTGCAGGACTCGGATGTCTGCAACCTTAGCCGGGACACTGATTTGTGATTGTAACTTTTACAGGGCACTTAGCATAGATCCTTCATCAATATTTAACCCGTCTGGTACTTCGTAGATAACACAGAGCATCATAATGAATACTTATACTAAAGATGATTCAGTACTTAGCCACATGAATATAGGTTAGATTCAACAGATCAAGCACTAAGCATCTTATATATCAGATCTAACATTCATTCATATATCATCAGCACAGAGCATAACTAGATCTACTTAATCACATCAAGCACTTAGCCAAGAAAGAGATAAAACACATTAGAGCGAAGCAAAAAGCACTATACACACAGTTACCGTGGTTCACTCCCACCTTGGGGCTACGTCCACAAAGTCTTCTTTATATTATCTTGGTCAAGTAGTTACATCACAGAGCTTCAATGACCCTGACTTTGCACAGGACAAAATATCTACACAACTCGCTAGATCATTCTTCCTTGCTCTTCAACACAAGACTACAACAACTTGCACTTAGCTTTCCAATCTCATGCACAGAGCACTCTAAGATACATCCGATCACACAGACCCAATTACTAACACTAATCTTTCAGTTATACATCACGTAGATGTACTACATTACTACATTAATACTTTACTACTATTCTCCTCTATTTACATTGCCTATTTATAGATTACACAATGGGCCTAAGCGTGGGTAAACCCACAGGCTGACATCCCTTTCTTGTTACATCAACCCCAAACCCTAAAATGAACCCAAAAATAGGTCTTTCTTCCTTAATTTCCACTTCGCGTTGCACTCCTTCCTTGGCAAGCTGTCGCAATCCCACAAGTGGTCCAATATGACCAAGTATTCTTCAAAACTTGGTCAAGGGCCAACATCACTAGTCCAACTTTTTCTGATGCAAGCATGTGTAGATGAACATCAGAAGGACTAAACATGCATTTGAATTGTATATTGTCCATAATAGTTCTTAATGTCACATGTAGGGTGGAAGGAGATGGAATACGAAATAGGGTGTCAAGGAATATACTCAGGAAACATGAGGACCCGAGTGTCAAATTGTATGCATCTAATTTTTTGACTGAAAAAATGTGTAACAGTAAACAGGGCGTGATGGTGGGGCACGATGACCAATCTGTATATCGCGGACCACCGGAAGCCAAGGGAGAAATATTGAATCTGCCATCCCGACACCCACAATTGACAAAGTGGGTAAATATGGAATAAGGTAGAAGTGTGACCATAAATGTGAAACTGTTAGTCTGCCCACCGACGCACCAAGGCATTTTCAAACAAACCACTAAGCAAAGAAATTAGAAATCAAAAGGGATAATAGAAAATGGAAAAAGTATAAATGGGGAGGGCAGAAAGGCCCATTGCTTCCAAGTCATCATTTTCTAGTCTAATATTATATGCCCCCACCCGGTTTGTATACATTTTTTAAGATTGTACCATAGAACCCTCTATTGTTGCACATAACAATTCATCTTCCTGTCCAACCAACCTGTTTCTTCCAAGGTAGCAACGTCGAATATACAATGCACATGAAGGCAAGTTAGTATGAAGACGGACATGTAAAAGAAAGAAAATCGTTCTATTTATTCCAATGTAACAAAAAACAGAATATGATTCACATGAGAATACGCAAAAAGATGTGTAGTATATACATATAGGTAAACCCAAAAAATTATATATGAAAAAAAAGGGTGCAAAGAAGCAGAACAAGCAAAACAAATATATAGATAGTAAATGAAATACCGAACACTGGAATATGAAATAAGAGTACAGGTATCCACCTATGTAACTCCTCGTCTACATTCCTGCCAAATATTCCATCGTCCTCCCTAGCCATTCTGTTTTTTAAATGTAGCAATGCAGGAAAAATACAACGAACATGAAGGAGGTTAGTATGCAAGAAGATCAAGATACAATAAACTAGGTGAACACATATACAAACAATAAATGAAACAAAAAAAAACGCAATATGAAATAACAGTACAAGCATGTACCTTTCTATCTCCTCTTCAACTGATGCAGTCAAGACTCCGTCGTTTTCTCCATCTATTCTGTTTGTTTGAATGTGGGAATGCACAAAATACAGTGAACATGAATGGAAGCTGGTATGTACCAGAGAACAAGTAATATGTACATACAATAAATCAGACTCAACGAATAGAATAAAAGATAGGCAGAAACATGAACCTTTGCGCTTCTCCATCCATAGTTGTAAATATGTAATTTTTTACCCTGCCCAAAATATATTACAAGCCAAAAAATATTACGAAATTGCATGGCCATAGCTAAACGATTTTTGGTTTTCATGGCAAAGTATCTAGATATGCTTCCACCCATAGAAATACATGTTATTTATCCTCTACACATACTATTGTGCCCACGATACAAGATTTTGGTTTTCCATCACAAACCACCCAGATACGCTTCTAGACATGGAAGTATAATTTTGTAGTATCTTTGTTGTACATAACATATCTTAAGTACAAGACAAATTTTATCGTGGTCACACCAGTCTATGTAGAGAATACATAACATGTATTTTCATATGGTTACATTTCACCATACATGGTTTATAAGTGCAACTTGCATATGTTTTATTTTAACAAAAAAACAACAGATATTGCAATTTCACATGTACTTCTCGAACTATTTTTCATGCAACTATTTTCTATTATGTCAACACCGAAGCACCAACAAAATATCACAGCAGAACAGATATCGACCTCGCCAGACTAGGCAAATAACACAACTGCATGTCCACTCGTGGATGCAGGGGATGAACACCATAAAGCACCCAAATAATAATAATAATACAAAAAAAAAAAAAAACAGCTCCAATTGCCGGCACATGACCCCAACCCTGCAAAGCCAAAGAAAACAAAAGAAAACAACAAGCACCAAACTAGCAAGAAAGCACGAACAGGCCCAACTGCATCTCTGGGGTCCCAAATCATAAACCTGAGCCAAACAAACACAACCAACAACCGACGAACCAACAAACCAGCGAACAAGTAACAACCACCGAACCAATAAACAATATATGTATCTCCAACGATTACGAAACTGCAGCCAAAACATAGAAGGAACCAGAAACATATGATGAGCATGCCAGTAGAAATAAACAAACATTCTTACTTGTAAACTGCAAACACTGAACATCAAAGATGGAATAGAAAACGAAATTATGGCATGGAAACTTACTCTGAAACGATGAAAGGCAGAAGCAGAGGTCGAATTGTGAACCAAACAACAACAACAAGCAACAATCGATGAACCAACGAAGAAAAAACACTCACCGAACCAGTAAACAATGTATGTAGCTTCAACGATGACGAAATTGCATTGCAAGGCTAGAAGAAGGATGAAACATATAATGCATATTCAACTGGCGGTGGAAGACAACAATATTGTCCAAAATCACTGCAACATTGTATGGAAAATTTCGAGAAATAGATAAACATTTAAGGCTGTCAGGTTGTCCAAGGGCCTCGCGGTATGCAAACATTTAAGCTGTCAGGCTGGTTGGAGGACCTCGTGTCATGTAAACATTTAAGTTGTTAGTCCTATTCAAGCACCTCAAAAGTAGTGTCAATACATTTCAATACAATACAAAGGAGTAATAATAATAATTATAATAGCACAAAAAAAAATCACAATACAAGCTTATAAACTTTGGAATTAGTGATCACTATAAACCTTGGATATCTAAACATTTCAATATGAGTAGTACAGATAAAAAAAAACACCGTATATGATCTAAGACAATGCTAGTAGAAAATGCTAAGACAAACATTTGAACTAATGCCATCATGAATCCACCTTCAAGCAATGTATAAGAAAAATATATGATTCAAAAAGACTGTATACAATCAAAAAGTTTTGATATGCTAACATATAAAACATTGAGAATAGCGAAGCCGGAAATAAGATCTCCAATATGTTATCCAATCAAATCATTACATATATGGTACTTTTTATTATATAAAAATCAATGTTTTTTGGTTCCCTAGCTCCAACAATAGATTTTTTGCAAATATTTGTGGTCAAAAGACAAACTAATATGAAATCAACGAATTATCGATCTCTATAGTCCCTCTATGCCTACGACAAAGATTAATAATGTTGAGTACAAAATTGATTTACCTTTTACCTTACAAATTCCCTTCTCCTTTATAATATGATATAAATCAATTAATATTATAACTTATAAACAATGTAACTTATCAATGTTGTGTCACCATAAAGAAGATAAAATAATTACTTATTGATTTCACACTTTGAAGCAAATTGTAAGAATAAAACTTGATGTACATTTTCTTTAAAATGCCATCACATCATAGTACTTCAACGACCTCTTCACATTAAATATTTTTTAATTGCAGTGCCTACTTATACATACATATGACGAATGCGTTTGTACTTGATCTCTTTCAATATTTTATGTCAATATCCCAAAAGCATTGTTGAATGTAGACTAGAAAGAAATATAGAGCATACCTACAAAATTACCAAATGAAAATCGTGATTAGTCTGGTGTCATTCAAATATAGATAAAGTACAAAGTAGAGAATCCAAACTAAAGTATTGATGAGATGAAAAGATAAAAGATACTTACTAATGTCACATTAGAGAAAAGATAAAGTACGAAGTAGGGAAGCCAAACAAACTAAAAAGTATTGATAGGTAAAGAGATGATAGTGACTAATGCCATATTATTTAAAGATAAAGTACAAAGTAAGAATCCAAAATAACTAAAAAGCATTGATAGGTAGAGAGAAAATATTGTATATAAGAGAGTATGAAAATGTAAAGGATGAGAAAAACATTAGTGGAAAATTTTGAATATTGTAATATATTAATTTTGAATATATATATATATATATATATATATATATATATATTAGGTGAGGGACGATTTTTTTTAATGAAAATGAATGAATTTTTAGGGATTTGGGGTTAACCCATGATTATTACATGATTATTAATGAAAATAAGGTTAAGCTTTTTATTTTTTTGGTTGGTTTTCAACTAACTCAATTCGACTTGGTTAAAAGTGGTAAAAAATATAATAAACATGTATATTTATGTACGACTTCAGAAGTCTACTAGCTCAACCAACTTGCCCTAATCAAAATGGGTATAAGCCCAGTCCATTAATCTTGGACAGAGTAAGTCAAAATCATTAACCATACATAAATGTATGTTCAACTCTCAAAGGCCTATCAACGCAATCAACCTTGTCTAGTCAAAGTGTGTTTTAGTCTAATCAACCCACCTTGTTCTAAGCAAGTCAAACAAACCTTTTAAAGATAGCTTAATAACCCAAATATTCAACACCCAACACAACATATTCAGCACATTCAAATGGCTTGTTAATATAGCATGGGGGCACGAGATCCAAATGATATGCTTATCAAGTAAATTTTAACTTAAGAACTAGAGACCAACTTCGTGCAAATATTGTTCCTTAACCAAAATGTCAAACTAGGACATTCAGTGAGGTACCCATGCCATTGGTCAAAATTCAACATGTGGAGTTGCAATGATGTACAAGCACCATGCAGTGATCAAAATCACGTGCAACTACCACTAACTATGGGTCTTTGACCAAAATGTAAGATTGGGCCATTTAATAAGGCACCCACATCATCATCAGGAGTTCAACCCATGGAATTGTATGTAGAGTTATACTGATGCATGAGAACTACGAGGTATTAAACTCAAGATGTAATATCCTTGACCCAAATTATTAATTATTCCTATGTGAAAATGATATTAAACCCTTACAATGATTTGCTCAATGAGGAATATTATCAATCACATGGAAAACACACATAAATAGAGAACAATAATATGGCATCTTATTATGAATGGAAACAATAATACAAATATCTCTAGTGGCTCTAAAAACAGTTGCAGAACAAGACCAGAAATCTAAACTATTGGTTACTAGGAAGCTACACAATCTATTGCAAAACACACAAGGAAACCTGGTATGATGCCAACATAGAAACCAAAGCTCTCCAAGCCTCCCACTACTCTGCTCCAATATACTTCAAGATCTTCAGAAAATACCACAAGACAAAGACTCGAGATGAACTCTCCTTTGTCCAGCTAGGGTGGGTATTGCACCACCAAAACTAAACCTGCACTGGAAGGGTTTTGCACAAAACCCTAACGAAAACATTGGCCACAAGAGCACTCAATACATATCAAATCATAATTCCCAAAGAGGCAACCCCCCCTTCTATTTATTCTTCTTCTCTTATTCTTCTAGATCTTCCTTCTTGACCAAATCAAACCCTCACTTGATTAAAATTTATTTATTTATTTAATTTAGTATCTCTTTAGGGTTTGATACTTTGACTCCCCTTTTTCTTTGTTGACTATATCCTATGGGAGTCATGTAGGTTAATGACTCATAAATTGGAGGGGGACATTATAGTCCTCCCTTCTCAAAATTACTTTTCCTCAAGAAATTTTAGATCAGGGTGTTGTAAAATCTGTTCACCTTCCCATGTAGCATATTTTGTAGGAAACCCCTTCGATATGACCAGGTACTCTCGAATAAATCTACTTCTCAGTATCCATTCCTGTACATCCACAAGCCTTTCATGTGCCAAAACCAATTGTCCTTCCTCATATAGCGGAGGAAGATATCTCGAAGTGGTGACCTGTTGGCCCAATGCCTTTTTTAGGCATGTCACATGGAATGTGTTGTGGATTCTTCTTCCCTCTAGTAGCTCCAACTCATATGCCACCTTTCCAACACTCCTGATCACTCTGTAGGGTCCGTAAAAATGAGGTTTCATCTTCTCTGCACCACTCTTCTTCAGTGAAGACTGTCGGTAAGGTTGTAGCCTAAGAAAGACTAGGTCCCCGACCTCAAAACTGAGCTCCACCTGATGCCTATATGAATACACCTTCTGTTGGTTCTGAGCAACCTGCAAATTCTCCTTTAGGATCCTCAATATGTCCTAACTTTCCTGCAAACATTCTTTGGCCTTGTAAGACCTATTCTCTCCAAATTCCAAATCTACAAATGATGGGGCATCATAGCCATATAACACCCTGAATGGACTCATCTCGATGGACATGTGACGAGTGGTGTTATAATAGTGATCCCCAAGATGAAACCATTTTATCCATGCTCGATGTTGTCCTCACACATAGTTCCTCAGGTACCCTTCTACCCATTTGTTCACTATCTTAGTATGTCTATCTGTCTGGGCGTGATAACTAGTACTAGGTTTCAACTTTGTCCCAGATAACCTAAATAGCTCCTACAAAAATGCAATGAGAAACCTGCTATACCGGTCACTGACTATGTTCCTCAGAATACCATGGAGTCTAAACACTTCCCTAGAGAAGAGATCTGCCACCTGAGATGCATTTTATTCTAAAGGAATGGGAAAAAAGTGTGCATATTTAGTCAACCTATCTACCACCACATAAATACAGTCCCTACCCTAGATGTTTGGTAACCCTGTAATGAAATCCATGGAAATGCTCTCCCATTTCCTCTCTGGAATAGGTAGTGGATGGAGTAAACATGTTGGGTGTCTCATTTCTGACTTGTTCTACTGACAAGTTTTGCACTCCCTCACGTACTATAGTACACCCTCCTTGAGACCCTTCCATGAGAATCTCTCTCTCACCTGTCTATAAGTTCTCAAGTACCCTGGGTGGTCGGCTAAAGGGGCATCATGAACTGCCCTCAAGATCCTATCCTTGAGCATGAATTTAGTTACAGTATAGATCCTCTCCTTGTAGTATATGATATCATCCACTACTCAGTATCTGTCATCCTGGCTGGGACCTTCCATCAATTCATAGGCAAATGTATTTTTGGAATATTCCACCAAGAGGGTAGACTTCCAATCTGTCGAGACCTCGATAAGGAAAAATATTGAAGGCCTCCTGGAGAGGGAACTGACAACTACATTCTTCTTTCTCTAAACATATCCAATATCAAAGTCATAGGCTTGTAACTTACTCACCCACTTATGTTGTCTTTCTCTCAAATCCTTTTTCTCTAGAAAGTATTTTAAGCTATTGTGGTCGATTCTCACTACAAAATGTCCTCCCACTAGGTATTGTCGGAATTTATCCAGTGCATGAATAATATCCAACATCTCATTATCATAGATGGAGTAGAGCCTTTATGGTTCCCTCAACTTCCTTCTCTCAAAATCTATGGGATGGAAGTTTTTCATATGTACTGCTCCTATCCCTTCTCTGGATGCATCACACTTCAGTACAAATCACTGAGAGAAACTTGGAAGTGTTAGTACCGGGAAAGTGCTCATTATCTTCTTCATTCGGTCAAATTACGCTTGTGATTCCTCAGTCCACCTAAATGCTCGCTTTTTGGTCAGATCTATTAGTGGTTCCCCATGTTGTGAAAATCCTTTCACAAAACATCTGTAATAGATGCATATCCTGAAGAATCTTCGGAACTATGTGATCGACCTGGGGGTAGGCCAATCTAACATCTCCTGGATCTTTTCTTGATTCTCATTCACTCCCTCAACACCTATTATGTGCCTTAAATACATGATCTCTGTCAGTCCAAATTCTCACTTTTCCTCCTTGGCAAAAAACATTTGTTCCTCCATAATGGTGAGAATCTCATCCACATGCCCCAAATGTTCCCTCCACATCTTATTGTAGATCATAAGATCATCAAAGAACACCAATAGGCACCTTCTCAATTGTTTGTTGAAGATATGGTTCATACGCGATTGGAAGGTAGTTGGTGCGTTAGTCAACCCAAAGGGCATAACCACAAACTCATAGTGACCATAGTGACACCGAAATGTTGTTTTGTGGATGTTTTCCTCCCTCACCTTGATCTGGTGGTATCATGATTGAAGATCAATCTTCGAAAATATACTGCTCCATGTAAATCATCTATCAACTCATCAATTCTTGGTATCGGGTGTTTTTTCTTAATATTCTTCTTGTTTAGAGCCTTCTAGTCAATGCACATTCTCCACGTGCCATCCTTCTTCTTCACCAATACTACTGAAGAATCAAATGGACTAGAGCTAGGACATATGTATCCCATCTCCAAAAACTCTTGTATGTCCTTTTCTTATCTCTTCCTTGAACTTCTTTGGGTGCCTATATGGTGTAGTAATCACTAGCTTGGCCCCTTCCTCTAACTCAATAACATGTTCCAATCCTTGATCTGGTGGTCTTCCTGTTGGTACTGGCCTGAATACCTTATCATGCTAATGTAGAGGTAACTGGGCTGCAACACAACACACCTTGCTACAAAATGTATAGCGGAAAAACAAAACATAAATATTTTTACCAAATAATGAGGAATCCAGTAGAAACTAAAACATTATAAAACCCATGAATTTCAATGCCATTTGTTTATTAATTGAATGCATAGAATATATTTCTATATTACATTGAGCCTGGGATAAACAGACTGCCATGAATTGTTTCTTGCATGGATGAAAACCACTACGAAATCATCCATAGGGTAATGGTCTTCATGTATGGGCTGAGATTATGTTTTTCCCTTCCTGTGTGCTCACCCAATTTGGAACATTCTCTCCAGTCCACTTTCTACAATTTCCTTTCTTTGTGGTTCACCAAACCCTTCAAAATCACACTCCATTTCTTTTTAAAACTCCTCCTCGGCTCTAAAACGATTTTCCTTCCCTCCAAGAACGAGATGTTACCCAAACCGTCTCTCTGTCTTCCAGATTGCTTCAACTTCTTTTTGGACTCGGGTCACGTTTTTTCCTTTAGCCGCGAGTTTTTTTTTTTCTAACGATAGTTGCGACTCATTATGAATGCATACCAGTGTGGAAAAATCAAATGCGTATGACCACAATGTTGCAAATAAATAAATATTGTGACACTTGTAAAATTTCATTATGCGTGCGTGTTTCAACATGACACTTGTAAAATTTATCTATATGTGAAAATTTCAGCACGAGTTTCAGTACATGTTTCAACATGAGTTCAACACAAGTTTCAACACATGTTGCAACACGAGTTTCAGCATGAGTTTCAGTATGTGATTCAACATGAGTTTCAACATAACAAGAGTAGTTGCAGGAGTAATCAACAATTCAAATTTACAACAAACTGACTAAATAAAATGGACCACTAACACAGTACTTATTTGACTTATTTCCTATTTTCAAAATGGAAATAATTTTTGGTGATGCGGATTTCCTGAGCCCAAGGATGCTCCTACATCAGACACCCATGGTAAGAAAAACATGAGCTCCAGCTCATGTGTGGATCACTTCTAAAGTGAATATTTTTGCATACGTGCTAACTGATCTTCAGTCACCCATGATGCATCCTTTTCTCCTTGATTCTTCCACTTGATCAAATATTCCATGTATTCTGTCTGGCGAGTCTTCTTACCAATTCTGGTAGCAAGAATTTCTTCAATCTGCTCCTCAGACTTAATTGGTATATGTTGTTCCCATTCATTGAGGGTACCTTCATCTGCTCTTCTGTCCCCTTCATGAAACTCATAGAGGTCATCAACATTGAATGTAGGAGATATATCAAATTTCTTTGGAAGTTCTAGCTGATAAGCATTATCAGAGATATTTTTCAGAATTCGGCATGGACGTATCATCTTGTACTTGAGTTTATTATATGTGCCTTGAGGAAATCGCTCCTTCCTCAAGTGAGCCATGACCAAATCACCCTCTTGGAATACCTTATGTCTTCTATGATAATTTGTTCTTTGCTTATAACTATCATTATTGGTCTGCAATTTCTTCTTTACATGTTCTTGCAATTCATGCATAATGTCCACAAAATCATTCGCATCAACACTCTTCTTACCTTCCAAATCTGGCAGTGCAACCAAATCTACCATACCTTTTGGTGATCATCCATAAAAAATATGAAATGGACTCTTTCATGTAGATATGTTCATCAAATCATTATATGTGAATTCAGTTTGGGCCAATGCCAAATCCCATTGACTAGGATTCTCTCCACTTAAACTTCTCAACAAATTTCCTATATTCATGTTCACTACTTCTGTATGATCATCTGTTTGAGGATGATACGTTGAACTGTACAACAAATTTGAGCCTATATTTTTTCATAGTGTCCTCCAAAAATTCCCAAGAAATATGGTATCACGATCTAAAGTAATACTCCATGGTAATCCATGCAATCTAACCACTTCTTTGAAAAACAATGCAACTACTTCACTAGCATCACTAGTCTTCTTACACTCTATGAAGTGTACCATTTTCAAAAATCTATCCACCACTACCATTGTTGAATCATTCTTTCTTCGATTCATAGGAAATCCTAAGACAAAATCCATATTGATATCCTCCCAAGGTCCTTTGGGTATTGGCAATGGAGTATAGAGTCTCGTGTTCTAACTTTTTCCTTTGGCTAGTTGACAGATCCTGAAACCTTCAACAAACTTTCGAACATCCTTATTAATGTTGGGCCAAAATTACCTCTCCTTTACCAAGTTTGCGGTATTATCCATCCTAAAATGTCCTCCTAAAACACCACTACGTAACTCTTTAATGAGATTCAACCGTATGGGACTTCTAGGAATATACAAATGCTAATTTTTAAACAGAAACCCCTCCTGGATATGGTAGTCCAAATATGGTGTTCTTTCTAAACTACAAGGCTCCTTACATGCCTTCCAAGCTTATGAGAAATCTGCATCTTATTCATACAATGTCTTTAGACAGTTCAAGTTTACCACTTCTACCAACATGGTATTGAGTAACGCTATCCTCCAACTTAATGCATCAACTACCTTATTGGACTTCCCCAACCTGTGTTTCAACACAAAAGAATAACTTTGCAATAATTCTACCCATTTAGTATGCTTTTGATTCAACTTACCTTGGTTGTTAATGTACTATAGAGCTTTGTGATCCATGAACAAGACAAAATCCTTCGACAATAGATAATGTTTCCATTTCTTCAAAGCTTGCACAATAGCATTAAATTATGTATCATAAACATAATACTTCTTTCTAGACTCGTTCAACTTCTCATTGAAAAATGCAATGGGTCTACCTTCTTGACTTAGAACTACTCCAATTATTGTTATACTAGCGTCACAGTCAACCTGAAACAGTTTATTAAAATATGGTAATGCTAATATTGGTTGTGTTGTTACTCTCTTCTTCAATTATTCCAATGACTTATTTGTTGCCACAATCCACTAAAACACTCCCTTATTCATACATTTTGTAAGAGGCGCACATATTTGGTTAAAGTTCCTAATGAATTTTCGGTAAAAGCTTTCCAATCCATGGAAAATCCTCACATCGAATGTGCATCTTGGTGTTGGCCATTCAAGGATAGGCTTCACTTTCTCAGGATCCATTTTCAGACCTTTCTTTGAAACCACAAAACCCAGGTACACTAATTCTCGCTGCATGAATGTACACTTTTTCAGGTTTATCAATAGTTTCTCTGCTTTCAAGCGTTGTAGTACTGCTCTCACATGCTCAACATGCTTTGTTCTTCCCCTGCTAAAAATCTATATATCATCCAAATATACAACCACGAACTTACCCAAAAATTGCTTCAAGACTTCGTTCATCAATCTCATGAACATGTTGGGCACATTAGTTAACCTGAATGACATCAATAACCATTCAAATAGTCCATCTTTCTTATTGAATGTTGTCTTCCATTCGTCACCTTCTCTAATATGAATCTGGTGATAACCACTCTTCAAATCAATTTTTGAAAAATATTCTGAACCACTCAGGCAATCCACAAGGTCATCCATTTTGGGTAATGAAAACCGATACTTGATAATGATATTCTTTGTAGCATGTGAATCAATACAAATTCACCATTCCCATGTTTTCTTTTTAGTCAATACCATTGGTACTGCACACATACTCAAACTCTTATGAAGTAACCCTCGGTCAAGCAATTCCTGCACTTACTGATTCACTTCTTCACTCTCTGTTGGAGTCATCCTGAAAGGCGATTTGTTAGGTAAAATTGATCCATACATTGAATCAATTTGATGAGAAATACTTCTCACTGGAGGCAATCCTTTTGGCAGATCATTATAAATAATCTCCTTAAATTCATCTAGCAACGACTTTATTTCTGTAGGTATAACATTTGTCTCCTCTACACTTTTCACTTCTTTTGAAATCACTGCTAAATAGAATGTTGATTTAATTTATTCCTGTAAGAATTCTTTAGCAGAACATAGCATGATCCTACTGCTACTCGAGTGTATATCAGCACAATTTCTTGTTGTTGTTACTATATCCTCCAACATTGGTGTTAATTTATATAATTTTCCATCTCTCTTGAACTCATATGTGTTTCTCTTACCATCATGGTGAGCTTGTCAATCAAACAACCATGGTCTTCCCAACAGTATGTGACACACATCCATCTCAATCACATCACATAACACCTGCTCCTAAAAACTCCCTATTTGAAAATTCAATAAACATTACTCAATCATAATCACCTGATGTCCCTTGTTCAACCAAGAAACACGGTAAGGGTTCGAATGGTTCAACTTTGTCAAGTTCAGTTTGTTCATGACTTCAGTGGATACTAAATTTTTTATACTTCCTCCATCTATAATCAAGCTACAATATTTTCCTTGAACCTTACATTTTGTTTTAAAAACTTTCTTTCGTTGTTCTGGTTATTTTGCCTCCTTTTGTTCAGATTTAAGCAACAATCTCCAGAACAACAAATTCTCACCTTGTTCTTGCTAAAGAATAGACACAATTTCTCCAAATACTGAAGCTTTGTCAGCCTATGTGACTTGTTCCCATGCTTCATCTCTTCTTCTTGAAGTTTTTCTTTCTGGACATTGAGACTTCTTGCATCCCTCTACATCACAGTGTTAACAAGTGATTACATATCTTCCCTTTCCTCTTCTGAATCCTCTGCCTCTACCAACTCCATTTCCTCCTCTTCCACCTTGACCACTGGCAGATTCTTCTTCCTTTTAGCTTCCTTTAGCAGTCCATGCTTTACCTCATCCCTTAAAACCTCTTCCTCTACCTCAAGGTTATGTTTTCCTCTCAATATTTTCTTCTACCTTCAGGGAAACTTGATAAGCTTCATCGACGGTGTGGAAATAGTGTGTGCTCATTTCATCTTGAATCAAATACTACAACCCATTTACATACCTCGCAACTCATTGGAATTTTGTTTCTTTGAGGCCTGCTCTTATTGAAAACCTAAATAACTCTTCAGTGTATTCATTTACAGATGTATCCCTTTGTCTGAGGTTCTGGACTTGTCGGAACAAATTATGTTGGTAATCAACAAGAAGAAATTTCTCTTTAATCTTGGTAACCATCTTCTTCCAAGTTCTGATTTTCTCCAACTGATTATTCACTATATCCTTTTGCAGCATATCCCACCATAGTCATGCATGGCCTTTCAGTTTCCTAATAGAAAACTTTACCCGATTTGGATCCTGAAAATTTTAATACTCAAAGTATCTTTCAAGTTCTCCAATATAGTCAATGAGAACATCAACTCTCAGACTACCATCATAACAGGAAACATCAACCTTTGCACTACCCTTGTTACTAAAATACAAAATCAATCTAGTTGACGGGTTTCTTTCATCGCCATTACGTTCATTTTCGATTTCTTCTTCTGGATTTGAATATGTACTTCATCATCTCCATTCCTATGATTTTCCAATTCCTCTATTCTTCTTCTCAAATTTTCCAGTTCTTTATTTCATGTACCTCCCCTTCCTGCTCCTCTCCTTCATGACAACATTCCTCCAAGTTGTAGGTGTCTCACCAACATACACAGACCTCAAATGGTTATGTAACCCAACTTGAATTTCATCACTATTGATGCACAACCACCACGAACATGTATTATGTACCCTATCTCACATAAGCATATTAGATGTTAATCCCAAAGAAGAACTGAGCTTGGATACCACATAATGCAGAGGTAACTAGGATGAAACACCCACATAATTACAACACACACTCTGCTACAAAATGTACAACGGAAAAACAAAACATAAATACTTTTACCAAATAACGAGGAATCCACTGGAAACTAAAACACTAGAAAACCCACGAATTTCAATGCCATTTGATTATTAATTCAATGCAGAGAATACATTTCTATATTACATCGAGCCTGGGCTAAAAAGACTACCATGAATTGCTACTTGCATGGATGAAAACCACTACGAAATCGTCCAGAGGGTAATGGTCTGTGTGTATGGGCTGAGATTTTGTTTCTCTCTTCCTGTGTGCTCACCCAATCTAGAATATTTCTCTCCAGTCCACCTTCTACGATTTCCTTGCTTCGTGGTTCACCGACCCCTTCAAAATCATGCTACAATTCTTTTTAAAAGTCCTCCTTAGCTCTAAAATGATTTTCCTTCCCTCCAAGAATGAGTTTTTACCCAAACCGTCTCTTTCTATTCTAGATTGCTTCAACTTCCTTTGGCCTCGGGTCACGTTTTGTCCTTTATCCGCGAGTTCTTTTTTTTTCTAACGGTAGTTGTGAATCATTATGAATACATACCAGCATGGAAAAATCAAATGCGTATGACCACAGTGTTGCAAATAAATAAATATCATGACACTTGTAAAATTTCATTATGTCCGCGTGTTTCAACACAAGTTTCAACATCTATTTCATCATGATACTTGTAAAATTTCTCTATACGTGTTAGTTTCAACATGAGTTTGAGCACGTGTTTCAACACTAGTTCAACACAAGTTTGAGAACAACAAGAGTAGTTACAAGAGTAATCAACAGCTCGAATTTACAACAAACTGACTAATTAAAATGGACCACTAACACATTCCTTATTCAACTTATTTCCTATTTGCAAAATGGAAATATTTTTGGGTGATGTGGATTTCCCTAGCCTAAGGATGATCCTGCATCACATGCTTACCCAGTAACTCTTGTATGTCTTCATGGTAATGCTGACGATCCTGGGATGGCTTCTGCATTGTGATCAAACACTCTGTTGTGCATACCACATATCTGTGTCTAAAGAGATCCACCATGCATATGTTGGATACAAACTTGGGTCCTCCTAATGAAATACCCCTTAGGATAACCCGATGACCCCTAGTGTCTATGAATTCCATCCTCATCTCCTGATAATTCATTTTGAAGTCTCCAAGGCAATATATCCATTGTAATCCCAATACCACATTGGTGTCTTCTAGTTCCACCACATAAAAGTCATCGGTCAATGTGTAGTTTTCCAATGTCACATCCAACCCTCTAATCCTTCAGTTACACGTCATGTTTTACCCATCTACCACTACTACTTCAAAACCCTCAAATTCCTTTGTGGGAATTTGTCTCTTGGTAACCAATTTTTCATCTATGAAATTATGGGCAAATCCTCCATAAATCAACGTTGTAACTCTTTGTCCCTGCATAATGCCCTTGATCCAGAAGGTATAGTACCTAGGGACTCCTTCCAATGTGGATATGGTCACCTTCTTGACCCCTTCTTGTAATGGTGCATGTTCTGGAATTTCAAGGTGTGGTGCCTCACCACCATTCTGACCCTCATCTAGACTATGTGATTTCTCCTCCTCATCTTCATCTTCTTCATCAGATAGTACTTCAATATAATGGACCTTTCCCTTTCCGATACATCTATGACTTGGTTCCCATGGATCGTTGCAACTAAATCATAGTTTATTTCTTCTAATCTCTCTCTAAGTGTCTTCATCCAACCTGTCTTTCCCTTTCCATATCTGCTAGAGAAACTTTTTCTCCCGCCCCTTCTGAGGAATGAAGGTCTTTACTGGGGCCTTTCTAACCATTGTGTCTGCCATATCTTGAGTTTTCTTGATGGCTTCATGTAATGTGGGTGGCCTAAAATCCTTAACCCAACCTTTCAAGGGTTCAGTTAAACCTTCTGTAAATAGCATCACTAACCTTTGTTCTGAGATATCAGTTACCTTGACAACCAAGCCCTGAAACTTTGTGATAAATTCCTTTGGTGTACCTGTCTATCTCAACTGGGCCAACTACCTGAAATGAATTTCAAGATCCTTCCTTTTGAACCTGTCCATCACCCTCTAGGTGAATTCTACATATAATGTAATGTTATCATGTCCAAGGGTGACCAACGCATGATGCCACCATTCATGAGCCTCCCCATCCAAATGTAAGGTGGAAATCTTGATTGCCTCTACCTCAGTCATTGGATTGAGCTGGAGGTAAGTGTCCATCTTTTGCACCCAAGCGCTCGCTGAATTCTTAGTTGATCCATCGAAAGAGGGAATAGTTAAGCTGCCCACCTTGCACATAAGATCATAGTTTTGTTGATACTGACCTACTTTGTTCCAGTCCCTTGGTTTGTTCCTACATTTAACATTGTAATAGTCTTGAAAAAAAAATGCTTCCTAGAAAACTTCTAGTGTGGCTAGGTACTCTTTGTAACCCTTAAGGGGATCACTATCCTGGTCTTGTTGTTCTAGAACTTATGCTTGTTGCTCTCTAAGAATTGCAGTAATGATGGCCTTGGTATTTTACTGCTACCTATCAATGAGTCGCTTTGTATTGGAATATGAGTGTTGTTATTCTCCCTATAAGCCCTACTACTTTGTTGACTGCCCTCTGTCCGATTCCCATTGTAACCTCCTTGGATTTGAATGAGTTGTGTCAGGATTTGTGTTGTCTGTTGTTGGCTAGCAGTCATTTGTAGTTGTTCTGCAATTATAGATTCCAACAATTGTTGGACTTTGTCTTCACCCTGGTTTCCCATGCTTCCTTCTGGTTCTGATTCTGATGGGATTTCTTCTGAATTCCTCTCCGATTATTTGTTAGAGGGTTTTCCTCCACCCCCCTTCTTTCTCGACATTACAGGTTGGCAGAATCACCATCTCTGATACCACTGTAATATCCTTGACCCAAATTATTAATTATTCATATGTGAAAATGATATTAAACCCTTACAATAATTTTCTCAATGAGGAATATTATCAATCACATGGAAAGAACACATAAATAGAGAAGAATAATATGACATCTTATTATGAATGGGAACAATAATACAAATATCTCTAGTGGCTGTAAAAACAACTGCAGAACAAGACTATGAATATAAATTATTGATAACTAGGAAACTACACAATCTGCTACAAAACACACAAGGAAACATGTTATGATGCCAACATAGAAACCAAGGCTCTCCAAGCCTCCCACTTCTCTACTCTTATATAATTCAAGATCTTCAGAAAATACCACAAGACAAAGAATCCAAATGAACTCGCCTTTGTCTAGCTAGGGTTGGTATTGCACCACCAAAACTAAACCTACACTGGAAGGGTTTTGCCCAAAACCCTAACAAAAACGCTGGCCACAAAAGAACTCAACACATATCAAATCATAATCCCCAAAGAGGTAGGCTCCCCTTCTATTTATTCTTCTTCTCTGATTCTTCTAGATCTTCCTTCTTAACCAAATCAAACCCTCACTTGATTAAAATATAATTATTTATTCTATTTAATATTTCTTTAGGGTTTGATACTTTGACTCCCCTTTTTCTTTGATGATTATGGCCTACGGGAGTCATGTAGGCTAATGAGTCATCAATTGGAGGGGGACATTACACAAGACTAACTACCTTTGAATATGGGTTCTTAACCCAAATTTTAGACTAGGTCATTTAGCAAGGTACCCATGTTATTAGTAAAAATTCAACCCAAGGAGTTGTATGTGGATTTGTAGCAATGCACAGGTACCACAAAGGGATCAAAATCAATACCAATATTTGTGGAAACATGTACTCCTTAACCAAAATTCTAAGAGAATTTGGATTGTGGATCAAACTCAAGACTAACTACTTGTGGATATGGGTTGACGAATAGTAGATCAAACTCAAGGCTAATTACATATGGATATTGGTTTTAAACCAAATGCTAGACTAGAGCATTTGGCAAAGTACCCACATCATTAGTATAAATTCAACGTATGTAGTTTTCATTGTAGAGTTATATCAATGCACAAACCATGAAGGGGATCAAACTTAAGACAAGCTACTTGTGCATATGGATCCTTCACCAAAATGTTAGATAAGGGAATTCAACAAGACCTGCACCCACTTTATTAGTAAAAATTCAACCTACAAAGATGTATGTGCAGTTGCAACAATATACCCACATCATTGTCATGGGTAAAAAATTCAAACTAAAAAGTTGTGTATGGGGTTGTAACAATGCATAGGCATTGTAAATGAACAAAATCAATACCTAGATATAAATTCTTAACTTACATTATTAATAAAAATTTAACCTATAAAACTTTGTAAACATGTTATATGAAACTATGTAACCATGTTAACCAAACATTTCACATAAATCTTTTTGTGCTCTAAATTGAAATGAGATGGAATGCTAATGACATGGAATAGATGGTTCGAGATGATGAATACATAATCAAAAGTAATCGATATCCATACTACATGGCATTGCGAACATACTTATTGACAAGATTACAAGGTACAATGGGTATACAAAGGATTTTGTGATTATGAATGACGTTTTTTTTTTTTTCTTAATTACAAAAATGTGGTACCAACCCAGTCTGAAAATTATAGTAACATCAATAATCATTACTTGGTAAAAAATTGAAAACCCCATAAAATTGGGCTTTTTAAATTTTATGGTCAATTAACACAGAACTCAATAGCTACGCAATTCATATCAAAATAGACCAGTAAAACCCTTTATCTTATATTTCGACCAAGTGGTTCATAAATTAACTAAATAAAATGGTCTGAAATCCTAGATAATGTAGATATGCTTAGTGGGAAATACAACAAGGGCACTCTCAAAGTATCTCACCCACCATAAGAAAGTATGTCCCACATAGCATACTTTTACTTTTGGTGACATATACATGCTTCATGTTCAAATTACAATGTTAAAAATACGAGGAAAATTGTAAGAGATGACTAATGATAAAATGATAGTTATTCTTTTACTTTGGTGATATATACATGCAAATTACAATGTTAAAAATACGAGGAAAATTGTAAGAGATGACTAATGATAAAGTGATAGTTATTTGTAGAAGAAATGGCAATGCCTAATCCTAGAAGGTAACAATTAGCCTAAGAACGTAACTCTCTAATAAAGATGTTAGATTTTTTTTTATTCATCATAATTAAAAGGGATTATTTCCAAAAAGTTGTAGATTGGAAGTTTAAAAAGAAAAGAGTTGAAGGGGGATTATTTCCAAAAAGTTGTAGATTGGAAGTTTAAAAAGAAAAGAGTTGAAGGGTTACTAGTGTAAATTTATTTTAACTCCCTATCTATCATGTGATGAGAGGGATCAAATTCTTAAAGGTGAAAATTTTTCTACAAAATTTTGATTGGATCTATTATGCATTGAGAGGGATCAAATCCCTACAGGTGGAGACCTTTCCTCAAATTGTTGATCCCTCTAGACATATGATTGTTGTTTCTTACTATGCCATGTGTCAACACCATGTTGAACAAAAACGAAATTACACATCTCCCTCATACTTAGCAACACACCATTGAAATATTTTAACCATAATATTTTTTTTTTAATTTCAATATCTCTATTTTAAGTGGTGATGTATATAGTGCACAATATATAGGATGTAGAAATTGTATTTCCATGCAATAAGATCTCTCTAGAATGTGAACATTGAAATATTTTATTTATGGTTCACATCGAAATATTCTTTTTGTTATTAATATATATTTTTTTAAATGCTACATGTCAACTCCATATTAAACATTCAAGAAATTACACATCTCTCTCTTACTAGAAATTGCAAAGCAATTATCCATGGAATAAGAATTTTTTTACTTTCAATTACTTTATCTCTCTCTATATAAAATCGACACAAAATTATATTACTTAAAGTGGACATTAACATAATTTTTTAAAAGGCACATATCAACTATATATTAAGTAGG
Organism: Picea glauca; assembly: GCA_000966675.3. Taxonomy (NCBI): domain Eukaryota; kingdom Viridiplantae; phylum Streptophyta; class Pinopsida; order Pinales; family Pinaceae; genus Picea; species Picea glauca. The sequence continues at coordinate 752,873 of JZKD02S0645336.1, forward strand.
GAAAGAATTTTACACATAACCCTCATACTACATAAAATGTCTTTAAGTACAATAATTTTTTTTTTTTATTTCCACTTGCTTTATATATATATATATATATATATATATATATAATTGCTAATATATATTTGATATTAAAATATTTAACTTATAACCTAGTCTTTACTAAAGTAAAAAGGGCTGGACAAGTAGGAAATAGATTCATTTATATTCTAAAGAATATAACCAAGCCTCCTAATGGCAATGCAAGTAAAGATCCAAATGTAAGCAGTCCAAGTTGACTTTGCTCATCGTCCTTCTGGTATTGGGTTCCCTTCAATGCTTTATTGATAGTGTTGTTAGTTTGGATATAAGAGTTGGTGGATTGATTAATTATTTTTATTATTAATATTTTTGCTATGTGTAAACTCAATATTGAGTATTGAATGGAATTGCTCAATATTGAGTATTGAATGGAATTGTATATCTCTAGTACTGACAATTAAGTAGCACTCAATCATCATTATGAATTTTTTTTAATACTGACAATTAAGTAGCACTCAATCATCAATATGATTTTTTATTTTTTATTTGCAAATGCTTAATATCTCTGTATAAAGTAAGTGTTGATAAGTATCTGTAATAAATCTGCTCACAAAAATGCAACAACTATCAGCTCATATACTTTCTAATACTCCATGAAAACCTTGTGAACAGATAAGCAAACAATGAAGCCTGAGACTGGAGCTCCACGAGAAGACCACCCATATAGATGCCATTCCAATCTCAAACAGCATGCTACAGGTGCCATTCCAATGTATGGTAGTATGGTAGAAAATTACGAACAATTACAGTAAATGATACTGTATGTTGTAATTAACAATGTAAGATGATTCATTTTCTCGCAGGTGAAAACTATCACAGTCCTGCAACCTTGTCATATATGTCCTCTGCACCTCCAACGACTCATTCATTGCACTGATGACGACGAAAAGGACATAATGAAGTTACATGCAGAGACATCTGCTGCAGTGAATAGTTGAATGGAGAGCAGAGACATCTACTACAGTGAATAGTTGCATGCAGAGACATCTACTGCAGGTGCAATTCAGGTCATTGCTCAGGTGAAGAAATAGTTGCATGCAGATATATCTGCTGCAGTAAATAGTTGCATGTAGAGACATCTACTGCATGTGCAATTAAGGTCATTGCTCAGGTGAGGAAATAGTTGCATGCAGAAAATAGTTGCATGTAGGGACATCTACTGCATGTGCAATTCAGGTCATTGCTCAGGTGAGGAAATAGTTGCATGCAGAGACATCTGCTGCAGTAAATAGTTGCATGCAGAGACATCTACTGCAGGTGCAATTCAGGTCATTGCTCAGGTGAAGAAATAGTTGCATGCATATACATCTGCTGCAGTAAATAATTGCATGTAGAGACATCTACTGCATGTGCAATTCAGGTCATTGCTCAGGTGAAGAAATAGTTGCATGCAGATACATCTGCTGCAGTAAATAGTTGCATGTAGAGACATCTATTGCATGTGCAATTCAGGTCATTGCTCAGGTGAAGAAATAGTTACATGCAGAGACATCTAGATGCAACTAGTGAATAGTTGCATGCAGAGACATCTACTGCAGTGATATTTACTGCAATGTTTTTGTATTGTTGCCAGGCTCCTTTTTAAAGTTACCTCATCTCCCCCATTCATTTTATTTTTGTCCACTTTATTGTTTTTCCTCTTTCATAAATTCTTCCTCTCTTTTTAAATATTTTCTTTCCTGTTCCTGTCCTCGTTTTTTTTAATTCCGTTTCCATTTTTTTCATATTTTTGAAAATTGAAATGATTTTTCAATTTATTTATTTTTTATATTTTTGAAAATTGAAATGATTTTCCTACTAATATTATGGTTAAAGAACATCTGTTATAATAAAATATCTATATACTGTGCTATGGTAGAGATAATAAAGTGGATAGTTTGGAGTTTAAAAAATGTTAAATAATAGAAAAATATTTAAATTCAAATAAATGTCACGATGGAAAAATTAAATATTAACCACATATAAAAATGTAAAGAGGTGAATTTTAAGTGGAAGATTTATAATGAAAACAAAGCCATTTTCAAAAGTTATTCTTGATGTTGCCTTTCAAGTAGAGGGCAACTGTGGCCACATGAGTGTGCTTAAAGCATGTCTGCAAATCTTAACAAATCTGCTAAGAGTGATTTTGTAAAAAAATATTAATTGGTTGGGTTTTAAACTTTGTATTAAGTATTTATATAAATTTTTTTTCATATAGATAAGTTTTTAATAAAGATATTAATAACTAAGGATTACTAGTTATATATCTTAACAAATCTGTTAAGAGTGATTTTGTAAAAAAATATTAATTGGTTGGGTTTTAAACTTTGTATTAAGTATTTATATAATTTTTTTTTTCATATAGATAAGTTTTTAATAAAGATATTAATAACTAAGGATTACTAGTTATATATTAGAGGGAGGAACATTGTGAGGAAATGTATTTGTCACTGTAAACAATATGTACTTAATATGTACTTGGCAATAAAGTAATAAATGATGTATAGGATGTGACATTTATTATCGAATTTGAAATGTTTCAAATATTCCAATCTATACAATATTTATTAGTCTATTGTGGAGTGGATATTGAATGTCTTTCTTATGAGTGGTGTTTTTATATAAATAAAATCTTTATTTTTCGAAAATAAATGTTTATGAATAGTGAGAATGGATAAATGTGATTGAAAATAATGTATTTGAATGTAATGATGGATTTCTTTTTAAAGTGTTTAATACATTCAATGGTTATATGAGATAACAAAGTTTAGAGTTTTTCTCTAACTTTTAATAAGAGACCAAAGAAAGAAATTACAATAGTTAGATTAAGAGATGAAATAACGGGTCCCAATTCATGGACTTGACCTAGTCCATTGAATGTGGTTCCCTTCACTCTAAATGAACTGTTTGTTACATCATTGACTCTATTCTCAACCATCTGCTTCTTCCATGCATCATTTTCTCTCCAAACCTTATTGCAATTCTCACTAGGTCCTCCTAAAACTTTGATTCCCAATCTTTGATATCCAAATTCAACCTCTACCCAATTTGTAAATTTGTCACAATGTGCAGGAGAAAATATCAAACTTAATTTCTACCTCCCCATTTCTAGATGCTTATCATAACCTTTCCTCACACAACTTTGGTGAGCCTCAAAATTGTCTTATTTTTCTCATATTTTTCCTCTTCATTAACCCACCATAATCCCCACACAATCCATTTTTACCTTGAACATTAGCATTATACCATAATTATAGTCATTTTATTAGTCCCTGCCCTTCTGCAAGGACTATAGTAATCAAATCTATTTTTTTCATTAGTTTGGCACTAAACCCAATAACTTTAAAACGAAAACTTTTCCATTTTAAAGTAAAGTTTTCATAAATCATACAATTTCTCTTTAAAATCCATATCATTTAACCTAATGTTTTGAGAATGAGGGTCTTATTTGGCCTCGGGAGGCCTCTTCCCGAGGCATATGCTAACAAATTTTAGCTTAAAATCCCCGTCAATCACACATTTGATAAGTAATTTGCTTGAAGATAACTAATGCTAGAACTAAGTTTAGCATTACTTCCCTCACATTAAATGTGATATAGTTTTTGTGATAGTTGAACCAAAGTTTGTAAACAAACTAAATAACGATTGACACATACTCCCTCCAAGCTAAATAACATTTGACACATGCTCCCTCCACAATCCCTCCAAACTGAATAATGATTGACACATGCTCCCTCTAGCTTTTTGCTTCATGCATAGTTATGCAAACTGTCTACATAGCTATCACACCTACCTTCTCTATTTCATAGGCAAGTGAGGTATCGTTTATTCTTGCTTCGGTTGTCCTCCCTCTCAATTGATTCTTGGAACTCTTACCTCTGTGATGGATCAATGGCTAGATCCGCTTGCTGCTATAACTACTGCATCTTTGTTGTAACTACTGCATCTCCTCATGAAGGTCATGTGCAAGTTGCTCACTGTTTTCTACAATGCTCATCCAATTCTGAACACTCGAGTGGATGAACTTTGTTTGCTCTATAGTTGCACCTTTCTCTATAGTTTCACCTTGGACTGTTCTATTTGCATGGCCAGGGGGGAAATCTATTCTATAAGCTCATCTTGTTCCGAACCCTCCATGCCACAAATCATCGCTCTATAAGATCATCTTGTTCCAGACCCTCCGTGCCACAAATCATCAATTGAATCATCAATTGTGGTTGTTGCTGTCTCTATGACTTATTATTCTTGTTGGGGATATGGAACTCATGAGTATGTTGGACCTGTAACCGCTCCTGCAGCTTCAATAACAACAACTCTCCCCATGGAGTATCTTCCCGAACAACTGTTGAAGTACCCTTCTTTGTTGCATCCTCCTGAGAAGCCACAATAGAAGAAGAAAGTTGCAGCTCTACAATCGGCCTCCACTCGGACACCTCCAACCAACATCCCTCTATTCAATTTGGGTTTTCTGGTCGCTGCATTCCGTATTTTCTCGGTTCTTCTTGGATATTCTGTTGTTAATTCTTTTCAACCCCTAGTGCCTCAATTTCATTTTCTCGGCTCTTCTTGAATATTCTAGTGTTAATTCTTTTCAACCCCTAGTGCCTCAATTTCAACGTGCGATTCACCATTGTTTCATTGTTGAGGCTAAGGATTAATTCCAATTTGGAGGTTGTCCTTCTTCCATTCGACCCCTGCATAAATTACAAGGTGAAATAAATTAGGTGATTGAATACCAAATTTGACTCTGTATTTGATGCATTGGGCTCAAAGAACTTTTCAACTTCCCATTCTTTTTTCAGATTTCTGGGGGGGCCTTTACTAACTGATATGACCAAGAAGGATTAGGAATGTCACGCCTAGAGTATCAATCTATATCTAGTTATATTTAGAGAGATTTAGATCTTTAGTGATGTATAGAGATTTCTAGTTTAGGAGGCTTCTGTTCTACTTATTGGATTTGCAGATGTCTAGTCTTGTAGAGTTACTCTGTACGTGATGTTGGTGGGCGCATACCCGTTCGAAGATCAAAACGACCCTAAAAACTTCAGGAAAGTGATACAGGTGGGTTTATATGCTTTGTACTTTTGTATGGCGAGGTCTCAGGTTCGAACCACAAAGGCACACACTTCTATTAACTTAGCTGGACCACTGAAAGTGAACAGTGGTAAAAGAAAGTTGTTGGAAGTTAAGTTTTTGGTATCAAATAAAATCACAATTAATGTTGGTCATTGAATTTCTTGAAACAATAAAAGGTGAACCTTATACCTTGTAGACAGACATTTATGTAAGACCAGAAAATAACAGGGAAGAAAATAAGAGCAACAAATTCACCTTTGATTTGATCCCAGCACATAATTGACAAAATTATTCTATAAAAATGACTCAAAAGCACCACACCTGTAGTTGATCCAACATGGATTTCAAATACGAGAGTGATGCCTCCTCTCCTCTCCTTCTTGATGTTGGCCTGAACTTATCAATCCCAGACATTTCTAATTCGTGATGAGGTGGTAAAAGTAGCTGGATTACTCTTCTTATTGAATACGCTGTGAAATTGAACCAGAAGCAGGTGAGCATGATAAAACACACTCTGAAATTGAACCAGAAGCAGGTGGGCATGATAAAACACATGGAGAATAATCATATCTGATGGGCAAGTGGGAAGATGCAGGGCTGAGCCATATCTCCTGTAACCACGTTGGCCACAAACATGAAGGCATATTTTCCATGTTGCTTCATCCTGCCATAAATAGTTCATCATAATGTTTTGAAATTACATTTTTTTATTATCACTTTTTTTTTTGGTGGATTTCCATTGTCACTCCGTTAGATCAATATGGTTGATGTTTCATGCCCCATTATGAATAAGTCAGAATCATTACTTTTTAGTTGGGGATCATTGTGGTGGGTTAATGCTGGTAGTTGGGTTAAACCTGTAAAACGTTGTGGTATGAATAATGAAATGAAATATTTGAACCCCTCTCTTTCATGAACGTCGAGACTCTCCTTTGGATAGAGTTGTTTTTAATACGTACACTAAAGACACTGAATGGTTAGGCATCGAGAGAATCTGAGCTATGGAAGCTTGCTACCTTAGGAGTAGGGTTCTGTAGCTTAGTGAGTGAGATGAAAAGTTTGAGTGGTTTTTTTTTTAGGGATGAACTATTTTCGTGTTATGAGCGGGTGTTAGATATTCCACAAACACGTTCAAACCAAGATGTTAATGTGAATCTATGTCATTCTAGAATAAGATCTTCGTTTATATAACAGTTTTGTCTTCATACAAATCTCACGTGAGAAAGGCCAAAACTGGAGTGGATTCGGGAGGTGGAGAAAGATCAAGTGGAGAGTTTCCTTTCATTCAAGATGTAATAAGAGGGGGTGGGGCAATAGAATAGTTTTTTTTGGTAGAGAAAGAGCAAGAAGAGTGATGAAGTGAGAGGAGTTTAATTGAGTGTGGGGAGTATCATGGAGGTTTGTTCCTACCCTACATACAGTCAGTGTCTAGTGATATGCTGGATGTGGACATGTCCGGGGTGAAAGGATAATACTTACATATAATTTTTTACATATAGAGAGTAGGAAGGCGCTGTAATGACTAGGCGTAAAGGAATTCCTCTCGAATTCCCCCACTCCCCACCTTTTCGATCGCCTAACCACCAATCATACCATTTTAGTTCGTTGTCACTCACTATGGTCTCTCTAATCAATTTCTCTCCCCGTACTTATGTCAGAGAAATCACATCGAAGTGCAACCTCGTTATTGATTATTGTACGTTACATCAATCCGACATTCGATCGACGATCACTGGTTCCCCTTCATCTGAGCAAGATTCTAATAAGTTCCCGCACTATCTGGATATTGCGTTTGATAAACATCAATTTCATTTCTTCATTTTTCTTATGATTCTTACTATCTTCTTTTTCTCTGAAGATATATACTTGTACAATGTCATGATTTCTTATAGGATTCTGAGAGCCTTTATTAATTTAATCTATATTATACAACAATGTGTCCAATAAGGTGTCAATTAGGACATGTGTGACAATTTCTATCTTTTCATGGATAATTTCGATCTTCTATTCTTGTGACTCTGCATTCCTTCTAGCTTTCAACAATTCTCTATGCATGTCATCTATGTTATTCAAATCGAAATTGCCTCCAACAATAATATATTTTTCAAGATATCGATAAACTCGCTCCAAGGCATTCCTTCAGGTAAACTACAACATTCCTAAGTAAACTACAACTTAAGACAGGGGCTTGCTGCTTAGTAGCTCCCCTTGTTTCATGAATTGATGTGTTTCAACATAATTATGAGGAATCATGATGGAATATTTGTGTTTCATGTTTATTTGATATGAATGTGTTAAGTACATAATAATGATTTACCAATGACGTTCATTATTTTTGTGAGAACTTATTTGTTGTAGTAGAGTCCTCCTCATGATTATTGCACAATAGTATGTACCCATCCATACAAAAATGGTTAAACAGATTATTAAACAACATTCACTTTAACTAGTATAGGTTGCAAACTTCTCTCAAACGTTTCATCCTAAGAAGCAAAGTGTAAGTGTGTCAAACTTCGTAATTGAGCATAACAATACTTAAAAAAGCATTAAGGGAACTTGATCCATAGGAGTATTCGAGGAAGAAAGATAATGGTGTTTTATAATTAAGGGAACTTGATCCATAGGAGTAGCCGAGGAAGAAAGATAATGGAGCTTAATAATTAAGGGAACTTGATCCATAGGAGTAGCTGAGGAAGAAAGATAATGGAGTTTAATAATTAAGGGAACTTGATCCATAGGAGTAGCCGAGGAATAAAGATAATGGAGTTTAATAATTAAGGGAACTTGATCCATAGGAGTAGTCAAGGAAGAAAAATAATAGAGTTTAATAATTAGTTAATCAACAACTACCTAGCATCTGTTGTAACTACCAAGCGACATTATGCAATTTTTGAGGAAAATAAAGTTGAAGGGAGTTTTGAAATTATCAGAGATCTATTATGAGGGATCCAACAACTACCTAATTTACTTATATGTATCTCAATAACTCAATTTAGTTTTCTTTTCATTCATCCAAGTAGGAGTATCTTTTAATTAATAAAACATTTGTTACAATAGATTTGATTTAGTGTTTTGATTCATGGATTCATAACTCCTATTTGAGAAAGGGCCCATTTAGGGAGGTGAGCTTATGATCCATAAATGAGGGAATTATATCCCACTCACTTCACCAACATAGATACTATGCAAAAATTAACTTCTAATCTCTATTTCTCTCCAATACAAAGATCTATGTTCTTGGAATGGCTATAAAGCCTTCGTTCTCAGTGTAGGTCAGTTCCAAAAGACTTTATGCTTGAGTTATTAGCTAATTGCTCAAGGCCAATATTAAAAAATAGAGCAACTCACTCTAGCTTTTATTTCCAACAAATAAAATAGGCTTTGTTCTTTACAACTTACCAGTCCAACATTCTAGTTTGTGATTGGAAACCCATTCGATGAAAATTGAAGGGAATTGGAAAATGAAAATATTTATAATATATCTCTACAATTTATGTTGTTGTAATCTATAATATACCTAATCTATTTGTGTTCCCATTCTAGTTATAATACCTCATTTGTTGGCTTTGCAAGGCCAAGACAAATGCCCTTCAAAAAGAAGGCCCACTACCTCTATATGGGGCCAACCAAGTAACCCACTATGAAATCAAAGTTCCATGTCTACATGGAATACAAAATGGGAACATTTTTCCCCTTCACAATTCCATTTGATTATATGCTACAGTATAAATAAGAAACAAATTGTGCCTCTTCATGGATAGTTTTAGATGCTCATTAATTAAATAACAATCAAGCAAATTGAAAATACTCCCCACCCCCC
>JZKD02S0645336.1:761860-788881 GCA_000966675.3 Picea glauca
CACACACACAGATATATATATATATATATATATATACACCAAGCAAATTACTTAGACATACTCATGCATGGCTATAGGTTCCCAAAATAATTTTCCCACTAAGTTTCCAATAAGTAATATAGATACCTGGCTCAACAAAGTTACATTGTACATAGTTTCTAGAAGTCGAACACTTAGCATTCAAGATTGTTGTAGCTTCCCATTAGTTACACCAATAACCAGGTAAAGGATTGTTGGTTGTAGGGTTAACCAATACACATATGAATATTTCTACACAAAAAACACCTAGAGGGATAAATTATTCATCTATCTCATTAACAAAAAAGAATATATCAAGGCTACTATGAATCAATTTCCATTAATCTTATTCATCTTCCCTCTACAATGTACCATTGAAGGATTCCCATGAACATTCTTAGGGGTCCATTTATGGGTAGAAGAAAGAGTATTGGACATGGATTTTCTTCACCACATGATTTTTTGAGGAAGTTTGACATCACGCAACACTACCTCACACTTTTCCCAAGTTGATTCATACCCACAAATTGCCAAATAGCACGCTATGTTGTGATTTATTGTGATACAAAGATAAATTAAGTAAGTGAGAGTAGGGATATAGTTTCAGTTGTTCAATCTAACTGTAATAAACCAATTTCAAATATAGATACAACAAGAAAGTCTCACAATGAATGTGCACAATCTTTTTGAATTCCAACGACCTATTAGAATATGAATGGTTTTTTATTTATGAAACTCGGAGAATAGAAACTAACTGGATATGTCCAATAAATCTTCCATTACATCCATCACTATCATTCACCCAATTAGATAAGTGGCATGAAAAATCTAGTTGTTGCAATCAACCACAAATTGGACAGTTATTGATTTTCAAGATGAATTAATAACCACATCAATCAATTGGTGGATGAACCAAGTTGTGAAAAAATATGAAATAAGGACATAGTATATTGCTACCAGTTTTAGTTCATTGGAATCTCTTTGTGTGATTCCACCATTGTGGCGTGCCCACTTGCCCATGTACCTTAAAAATTCATGTTTTTGGTTGGTTCTGAATTTTTGATCTGTTCTTTATATCAATAACATGATGCAAGTTCATGAAACATTAAATAAACATATTAAACTATAAAATAAACACTTCTCACTACATGCATAACATTAATAGAAAACAACCATGTTATAAACACAACATAGAGATAATTACACAATAGAAACATAATTTACAAGGAACACATAAAAGAGAACTTATATTTAAATAATAGCTTCACCAATTGGCTACACACATCATACTCTCCACCCAACCTTAGGATTTATTGCACACAAACTCTCTACATCATGCCACCCCTGAGTAGAGGCTATGAATCAATAAATACATGTGCCTATGATGACTCTAAAACACACACCAATTAGCTATCAAACTCTCCCAGTTTGCTCAACCACATAACAAATCTTATTTTGTTAGCTCTCTTTCCCCTTCAACTTGCACAACCCAAAGAAATGAACCCCTTTCTCTTCAATGCAATCCCTCAGGTTGTTCCACTTCTTTCCATGGCTCCAGTGTTACTAGTCAGAAAATGTCAATGCTGGAAACTCCAAGGATTCTCAGTTGTGGGCAGTTCTTTCATAAATTCCATCATTCTTATGCACACAAGAATAAATATATTTCTAGAAAATGTTAGTAGATACCTACAACCAACTAGAAATGACTCTTTACCTCCATCATTTCATTTTCCATTCCCCAAAAACAAGAACAAGAATGAGAAAGAAAGAATGAAGAACGACGATGAAGAACGATTAAGGAACCCTCCAACAACCAAAAACATGGTTTATATAATTGCATGTAATAATGCACCATGTGGCCTCCCCAAGAAGCTGATGTAAGCACTTTTCCCAACTAAATCCAAGATGGATGAATAAAATATAATAAAAAGGCTTAGCCCCTTTATCCCCCCACTCTCATGGAATGTATTTTTATATTGATATTCAAAGTATTACATTGCTAGGTTCTTTGACCTTTCAATTTTACAGACACTCTGACCTTTCATCAAATGAACAAAAATAAATTATTAATATGGGGACTTAAAACTAAGGCATTACATTCACCTCCCCCTTATTTTGGCACTATCCTTACTGCATATCACCATGCAGGTGTACATATATACATAATTTTTATCAAAAATTAAAAAACAAAAACTGTGGGTATGCCTCCTGCAATGTATCCTCCAAGGACCATGTTGCTTCTTCAAGGATTTAACATGTCCATTGGACCTTTACTTTCCTTATGGATTTGTTTCGGGGCACAATGACCATCCTATTTAGTATACGCACTGGTTGTACCCATATGTCTCCTTCTGGATCTACCTAAATCGAAGTCCATGACATGGTTAGGATCATGTATATACTTTTTCAGGAAAGACACATGAAACACATTATGAAAATTCATGGAATAATGCAATGAAAACATGTATGCAAGTGGTCCTATTATGCCCAATATTTCAAATGGAAAATAAAATATGGCTGCTAGCTTGGTACAACTGCCCAATTTTAATGAGATTTTCTTGCGGCTTCACTTTCAAAATCACATTCTCTTCTACTTTAAATTCTCCAAATGTCATCTTTTATCTGCATAACTCTTTTTCTTGTCTTGTGTTGCCATCAAATTTTGCTTAATTTTAACCATTTTCTCTTCCATCTCTATGAGAAATTCTAGCCCAAGTACCACTCTATCTACTAGGGTTTCCCAACTTACTGGAGTATTTCATTTCCTACCATATAGAGCTTCAAATGGGCTCATATTCAATGAATCATGATACCCATTGTTGTAGTCAAACTCAACCAAATGAAAATAATCTTTCTGATATGGCTTATCCATCACATACATTCTTAACATATATCCAATCACTTGGTTCACTATCTCTATATTCCCATCTGACTGTGGATGGTATGATGTGCTAAAATTCATATTTATACCAAATCCCTTAAACCATCCTCTCCAAAATTTTGAAGTAAACTTTGTATCTCTGTTTGAAATAATTTCCTTAGGTATTCCATGTAACCTAGCGAGTTTCCTCGTGTAAATTTATGCAATATTAGATTCCTTATGACTCATCTTGATTGGAATACAATGAACATACTTTGTCAACTTATCCACCACTACCATTACTAAATCATGTTGTATTTTTGTCCTTGGCAATTAGCGATAAAATCAATGGTTACCACTTCTCATTTCCACTCTGGGATTGGTAACAACTGTAGCAAACGTGTTGGGTCTCTATGCTTAACCTTCACTCTTTGACATTCCATGCATCAGACAATGTAATGAACAACATCCTTGTTCATTCCTAGCCAAAAGTATTTTCTTCTTATTGTTGTGATTCTTTTCTAATAACGATGAAGTTTGGAATATGGAACACTATGCATTTATTTTAACACCAACTTCCTTAGTTCTTTGTAATTATGAACATAAATTATGTTTTTATGCATAAGTTATCCATCTTATTTCATCTTATACTCTTTAAATTTATGTTTTACATCTTCCTACTATAACATTTCTTTTACCTATCTAGGTAATGTTGGTCTGTAACAATAACATCTGGAATTCTTCTCTTTAAATCTAAACTATTCATACTAATGGTTGTAGTGTGCATGATATGTACACTTCTGTTGAGTGCATCAACAACTTTATTTTATTTTCCTTTGATACGTTTGATGTCAAATTCATACTCACTTAAAAATTTCAGCCATCTTGTTTTCCTGACATTTAAAGTTGGTTGTTCAAATAGATATTTCAGACCACTGTGGTTTGTCCTTAACTCAAATTTCTTCCCCATGAAATAATGTCTCCACATATTTAATGCATGTACTATGGAAAAAAATTTCAAATCATGTGTGACATAACTCCTCTCATGTTATTTAAGATTTATAGAATCATAACTAATGACATGCCCATTTTGAGTGAGGAATCCACCAAGTCTTTCTTTGCATGCATCTATGCATACCACCAAATTTTCATTTGGATCAAGAATCTTCAAAATAGGTGCACTTGTAAGTAACTATTTCAATAGATGAAAACTTTCTTCACATTTTGGTATCCATTCAAACTTAATTTCCTTCTTTTGTAGAGAAGTGATGGAATGAGCAATTTTAGCTGCTATAAACCTCCTGTAGTATCTGACTAATCACATAAAAGATATAACTTATGAAACATTATTTGGTGTTGGCCATCCCATAATGGCTTCAATCTTCTTTGGATCTACTGATGTACAATCATCTAAAACCATGATCCCAAAATAATGGATTTTATCTTGGTAAAAATAACAATTTCTTAGCTTGGGATACAATTAATGCACCCTTATCACTTGTAGCGCCATTCTCAATTGTCTTTCATGTTCTTCATATGATTTGGAATAAATAAGTATGTAATCCAAGAACACAATGACAAACTTATCCAGACAGTTTATGAATATGTAATTCATTAAGCACATAAAGATAGTTGGTGTGTTGGTCAGTCCAAATGGCACCACTAAAAATTCACAATGTCCATGCATGGTTCTAAAATCCATCTTATTGATGTCTTCTTCCTTAATTCTCACTTGATGATATCCTAATATCAAGTCTATCTTGGGAAATATATTTGTTCGTCTTAGTTGATCAAAGAGGTAATAAATTTTGGGTAGAGGGTATTTGTTCTTCATAGTGGCTTTATTCAACTATCTAGAGTCAATACATAGTCTCAACATTCCATCCTTCTTTTTCACAAAGAGTAATAGTGCTCCCCAAGGTGAAACACTTGGGTATATGTACCCTTTCTTCAACAATTCTTCTATTTCCATTTGTAGTTATTTTAATTGTGGTGTACTAATTCTATACGAAGTCTTGGACACTTGGGTGGCTCCAAGTAATAAATAAATAGATAAATCTATATCCCTCTTTGGTGGCAATCTTGGTATTTCCTTGAATATATCCTCAAACTCTTGCAATATTGAAAAATCTTCAATACTTGTCCCTTTGGTCTTATCTGGATCCTCCGCATGATTTGCATACAATTGAAATCCTTTCTTGAAACATATCTTTAGTTTTAAGTTTGAATCTCCCTTATAGAAATGGGTCTTGGAATTCCTTTCAAAGTGATCTATTTTCCTTCTTCATCAAGACATGTAGATGTATTGTTATGGAAATAAATAAAAACATGATGCTTGCACAACCAGTCCATTACAATTAGGATGTCTTAAGATCCTAATGGTATGATATTCAGATCATAATTTGTATTTGATCCATTCAAATCTATTGGACAACCTTTGGCACTCTCATTGATGTTTCTTTTGGTTCCAATGGTTAGTTGAACCATTCATGATATTTCAAGTTTTCTTTTCATAAATTGAAATATGTCCACTACATTAGGGTCGATGTAACTATGGATTAATCCTAAATCAATTAAAATAGAAATGGGTTGATTTGTAATCCTACCTTCCACCTCAATCATATGGAATTGAATCTCTGCTTGTCATTCTTCTAGGGTTGCATATATCCTTGGAATATTTTTTCCCATGTCTTCCATTATAGTAACCTCTTGGATGTTGTGAAAAATACTCATTTTGTCTTCTCTATAAGGGAAATATTTGTACATGTGATATTCTTTACATCCCTATCATTTGATTGGTATATTTCCCCTTTTTTTTCCGAGGAGTCTTCCATCTTGGATTCATTCTTAGAAGGTCATTTGTTCTTATATGTATTAGGACTGTTTCATTTGAAAGGATGTTTGAATCCCTTCCTTCTCTGAATTGATTTCTCCTTCTTCTAATCCTTCCAAGACTTTTGAAAAGATTATCTTCCTTTTCATTTCTCATAGAGGTACTTGGATTTTCTAATGTCCTCTACCAAGGTTCTAGGTTCATGAAATTGAATCTTGTCTTTGTAAAAAGATGGCAGTCCACTTAGAAACCTTTGTATTTTCACCTTCTCTTATTTGATAAAACCCACATACCTCAGTAGCTCCAAGAAATTATTTTCATATTCTTCCATGGTCATGCTCCCCAACTTGAGTTCAAAGAAATCCTACATGCTATTGTCATAATAGTGTTGTGAAAGATACTACTACTAAAAATATTTCTTAAACTGCTTCCAAGAAATCATTTTTCTCATCAATGTGCTTGAATTGCTTTAATTTATCCCACCAAATAGAATCTTTTCCATGCAAATGGTATTTGGAAACCATGGCTTCTATCTTATATGAATATCTATGAAACTAATAAAACTTTCTAATTCCAGGCAACCACATTTTTACGTCATCTCCCCTTTTGTTTTCACCATCAAATATTGGTGGCTTAAGCTTCCTAAGCTCTCCTTGCAAGCTGTCCAACTCATATATTCTTGTTTGATTCCTAATAGGAGACACTTTTGGGTTGTTTATTGACTATTTAGATGCATAAAATTCTTGGATGAATGAGTAGGTTAGTAGTGATTTCTTTGATTTATACTACCACTTCTTGAGTGACTATATGCTCTATAATTATCTCTCCTTGCATGAGGTCTTCCTTCTTTTTCATGTCTTGAGCATAATACATTCTTGACTTATCTCTGCAACTGGTTAAGGGTTTGCAATAGCTTAGTATTGATTTTATTTTTTTCCTCCCAGTCTCTTAGTATTATCATCTCAATAACTCTGTACTTCCACTCTTAGGCTTCTCATAGTCTCTACCAAGTATGTTGACTCCACACTGCTCCTATGTCCATTATATTATGTCTTCTCATTACCCAAACTAATATTTAGGCCTTTGGCTCCTCTTTCATGAATACAGGCTCCCTATGCATCCTCCATGTATTTAATATGCAATCCTAAGCTTGAATTGATCTACTTATACTTCTAATTCTGCAAAATGTGCAAGCAACCATTTTTGTTAGAATTATGCATATTATAATAATTGTGTCAATTAAAGCTATATGTCCCTTTTATTCTAAATTAATGAAGAATGCTATCTTTTTTTTTGTAAGTAAAATATTATATTATCTCCAACTGAAATCCATACAAGTACTAAAGTACCTGGAATCTGTTCTACCAACAATGGAAACCAAATCTAGACCCAGGTCATAGAGAAAAGTGTCCATGGTTATTCTAAGAGTCATGATTAGAAGCCTATGTGTCTGAAAATATTACAAAACTGGCCTGAAAGCCAATAGAACACTGCATCTATCAAAATAGAGAAGAAAAAACAAAGGCTAAGACGAAAAATACTTCATACACCGGATGCATTGTTACTTCCATCGACACCTGGAGGAGAAGACGTCCAGGCCGAAGTGACGATGAAGGTTTGGCAGCATGTAGGGCATCGTCGGATGACAGGTGCACCTGAAAGTGAGTCAAATAGTATGCCCATCCTGTGACTGATGATATCCTAGTGAAAGAGTTGATCCATGACATCCCGACGAAGGTAAAAAATATGCTAAAGTTGTTCCTCAGAGAAGCTGCATGTGGGATCCAATGTTGTTGTCTCAAGTCCAATTTGAGTAGGGTCTATGTTCATGCCAATGGCCGCAGGAGAAATATCATCAGCAGCCATGGGGATCATCTCCTCCATGACCAGAAAAATCCACTGCTCGTTCAGAGGCTAGTTAGGAAGACTACCTTCCTCTTGAAAGGAAGAACTCGGAAAATGCTCAATCTCCCCAGGAGAAATCAATGTAGGCTCAATGAGAGGCTGAGGTGGAACATAAAGAAACTCCTTTTCCACTAGGATGGAGCCCCAATTGTAATTCTCTTTACTATGAACATTGGGAAGAGGTGCAACAGAGGTCGAAGCAGGGAAAGGTGGAGGGATAAGGGTAGGATGTAGGATGGGAAAAATGGGAGCGGGGTGAAGGCATATTGATAGATAGAGATAGTAATATGGGCCAAGTTTGGGATTTCCACGCTCTCTAGATATGGCTAGGGAGATGAAACCAAAGAAATTAATGAAGAATACTATCACACTTATCCAAATTATTATATTTCAAGATTATTCTCCTCTAAATCAGATTTCTAATGACTATTTAATGTCTTAATTTGATTTATGATTTGAAAGTTATGGATTCCTAAAAAAGTCATTTTCACCTAATTTGTGCACTTTATTTACTAGTGCAATTTTATTAGGAGTCCAACTTATGTCAACCGTAGAAGAAAATACATAAAAAATAAATAAACCTTTTGTATTGGGTAGTGATGATATTCATGATGGTGAAAACACAACTTTTAGATTATTAATTTGTTTCTTTAGTAATATTTTAAAACAATATCGAATTGACAACCTTGTCTTTTGTTTACAATTTCTCTAGACTTGGAATTTTTAGCAAAACAATTTATCTCCCAAAATAAGCGCTTCGGGAAAAACTTCACGAAATAAAAATTATATGGATGGATGAGTAGGCAAAATTTCAAGTAATAAAATTTTTCGACTTTGTGATTTAGGTTCCCCTTTCATCTAAAAATGCCTAAGATCCCCCAAAAGTGTCTTGGAATAATGGATTTTGGCATGTTTCAACATTCTCATTCCAAACCCCTTGGAATATGGATAAATGGTTCACTGGGTATTTCCATTTCTTCTTTTTGAACTCTCTATGAAAATTTCATCTTAATCTAGATCTTGATCACTCAGCAAGACCCATATCTTTAAGAACCACTATTTTGAAATTTCTGGAAAATTTAAGTAGAAATGGCCAGTGGCCCTCATAGGAACTTTTGTATTCCTCCTCACTTTGGACATATCTAGAAAATTTCATCTCAATATGGGTTATTATGCTCCTATTATGGCCAAAATATGATCTCAGCTCCAGACTTTTATTTTTATTTTTATTAAATAGGATAATCTTTGCATATGTGGCTACTGATGTGGAACAACGAGTCCATACAGAATCTTAAGGGGACAGGGGACACCATGTCACCCCTCCAACCACCCTAGCCCTACCTTGTCATCCTCTGTCACTGCTTCCTCTTTCTCTTCTTCTTTATGTCTTCCTTCTATTTTACATTTACACTTCAACATATAATTTATTAAATATGGGACCCCACCTATAGTGGTTTCCACATGGAACCCTATAAATATCACATTCGATTGGTAGGTCCCATATAGAACTTTTTCCCTAGCATAAACCTTTCCCACACCTGACCTAGATCTACAACGTGGATCATTTGTGGGTTGTTGAGATGCATCGGAGTTAACCCCCCCTCAAAATTAAGCAATGATAGATCAGACGGTTGGTAAAGAGAGTAGATCAATGGTGGTGTTTGATTTTGGATCTCTAAGTGAATGATATTTAACGAATAAAATAACTCTCAAACCACCATACCACCCTTAATATACATGGCGACCTCACATTCATTTGAGATCATTTGACAATTTTTCAAAACCACTGAGGGATTTCTCTAAAACCATTTATGGTATTTGGTCGACCGCAATGGGTCACCACCCCACCACTATGGAACTCCCACCATGGCATTCCATGTCACCCAACATGCATCCTTTGTTTCATCACTCACGTCATTATATGGAAAATTTCCATTTTTTCCAAAATTCTAAAAATACATGTTTTTAAGAAAATGTATTCAACTCCTAAAGCACCCTTCATATTGCCCTCTACGAAGGAAATAAATTTTCAACCTATGTGTTGGCCCATATGGCCCAAGTGTTGCAACTAGTGGTACAATACCAATCTATGACATACCCACTTTCCCAAGTACCTCAAAAATTCATCTTTCTGATTGATTTTGAATTTAGATCCATTCTTTAAATCAAGAACATGATGCAAGTGCATGCAACAATAAATAAACATATTAAAATATAACAGAAACATTTCTCATGCCATGCAAAACATTAACAACAAATAAGCATGTTATAAACACAACACAAAGATAATTACACAACGAAAATATAATTTACAAGAAACACATAAAAAAAAACTTATCTTTAAATAATAGATTCACCAACTCTCTGTAGGATTCAAAAATTCCACCTAACCTTAGGCTCTATTTCACATTAAATATCTATAACAAGACACCCTTGATCCAAGGCTACGAAAACACAATGATAGGTTCTCGGGTTGACTCTAAAACACACACCATTCATCTATCAAGCTCTCCCAGTTTGTTCAACCACAAAACAAATCTATTTTTCTAGCTAATCTCTTTCCCCTTCAGACTATGCAACCCAAATAAATGAACCAAATTCTCTACAATGCTGTCCCTCAGGCGATTCTACTTCTTTCTAGGGCTCTTGGTTAGGAAATATCAATGTTGGAAACTTCAAGGATCCTTAATTACGAAAAATTATTTCACAAACGTCATCATTCTTATGCACACATGAATCAATTTCTTGTTGGAAAATACTAGTAGATACCTACAACCAACTAGTAATGGCTCTATACCTCCAAAAATATTTTTCCATTTCTCAAAAACAAAAAACAAGAATAATCAAGAATGAATGAGGAACAATAATGAAGAATGATTGATGAACCCTCAAACAACCAAAACATGGTTTGTATAATTACATGCAATAATGCACCATGTGGCTTTCCCAAGAAGCTCATGTAACCACTTTAGATGAGTGAATCAAATATAATAAAAAGGTTTAACCTGTTTATCCCCCCTCTCATGGAATCATAAACACCTTTAGTTCGATCCTTATCCATCTTGCAGCCAACAATGAATTTTTATTATTAATATTCAAAGTATTGCATTGTTAGGCTCTCCAGCCTTTCAATTTTATAGGCACTCCAACCTTTCGTAAAATGAACAAAATACGTTATTAATATGGGGACTCAAAAATGTGTCATTACAAACATTAATTAACATACCCAAGACAATAATAAATACAATGTGCACAATCTAGGTATTCAATACACCACAAATTAATCAATTGGATTTGAATGGCAAGTTGCATGACTCAACAAATTAACTAAGAGAATGTTAATTAATAAGAGTCAGCCAAGTACACCACAATTCATCAACCACTAAGAAAATTTCATCACATAAAGACATAGAATTTCACCTAGGGAATCCCAAATGAAAAAACCCCAGCAATGAATGGTTGCTTAGTTTATTTTGAAAATCTATGGTTTAAAATGAAACTAATGTCTCTTTGTGCATCCTCCTCTCCTTGTCCAAAATAAATTTTGAGAGTGAAAGTATAGGAACAAATAGGGAGATCTAGGGTAATGGGAAGGCCAACAAAAACGACCTTTCATTTCCCATTCCCCATTCTTTTTTCTCCTACTATTAATTTTCTTTTTCATTTATTTCTCTTTTTTTTCTTTCTTTTGTGTCTTTCACTTTTACATTTGCATTCTTTTAATACATTACTAACCTTCCTTAATTTCCTAATTAAACTTGTAGCTATTGAGTCTTACAACCATTTTCTTGTTTGAATCCATTTCGGATCATCTTATGAATATGCATGTTGTGTATGTTTTTAGGTTGCATTGTGTTGTGTGATTTCATTTTCCAACACATATTTTCTTTCAACAATACATATGTTCCTTCTAGTGTTGCTGCAATTTCAATTTCCCTAGCATCATTTAGTTTCAAAAATGTTGAATTATGGTTATGATTTAGCTTATGATGTTATTTTGATTCCTTGCACTATTTAGTTTCAACAATCATTGGATGAATGGTTAGGGTTTAATCATGATTTGTTGTGAAGGGTTTGTTATGAAATGAATTCTTCAACCATCATGCAATGAATAATTATGTTGGTTCTTAATGCTAAGGAATAGTTATTTTCATTCAATATCTACATAGTATATTACACATCGTTGAATAGTAGTAAACTTAGCACATCTTAGTATCTAGGAACCTTGTAAATGCATGCGCAAAACACATTGAAGGTAACATGCACAAATTGATAAATTAAAGTGAGAATGTAGGCTTTAGTAGCAGTTAATTCTTTGTAATTCTGCAACCCACCAATTTTTGGCACTATAGTCAAGAAGGTGTTAAAACTATGAAAGTCTAAACAAATTTAAGATTACGGTTTATGTTGTAAAGGAAATGTAATGTTGAAGGTCAACATTCATGCTTGAGTGTTCCTCTATGTAGTGTATTCATTTTTTCAATTCAATAGCCTTCCTTTAATTAAAATGCATGCATATCCATATAGATAAGTTAGGACATTTTTTACTAAAAGCATGTAACTCTAGTGAAAAACAAGCAGAAAGTAGTAGCCAAGGGGTAAAATTTGCATCACAAGGGAAATAAATACATGAAATTTTTGAATGATAAGTTGAGAGCCTTGATGTTAAGCAAGAATACTCATTTGAGAATCGTATAATACAAACTACTACAAGAGGTCTATATGAGACACACAACTTAATAGAAGAGATTGCTAGAAATACTAAAATCAAATGAGGGTTAGCTATTCCATAAGTTATTACAAAAGACAATGTAGTAGTTGTTAAAAATATTTATAAACCCATATACATGGAAGATCTAAATATTATAAATATTTTTGATCCACTTGGGGATTCATTTCCCTATTTAACATGGAAGAATAAAGAGAAGAATAGAAACCAATGGTATTCCAATTCCCCATTAAAAAAATAGAGGAGGAAGCAAGGATGAATAATATTAATTCCTTTGTCTTTCCTCACTTTCATGGGCTTACTATAGAGGACCCTAATACTTTCTTATTTTAGTTTGAATTTCTTTGTAGAACTTATGACTATAATATTGATGCCAAAAATCTCAATGTGTTTACATATACCTTGAAGGAGGAAACACTTTGCTAGTTCATGCGTCTTGATAGGAATAATATTCATATATGAAAGAAAATTAAGAGAACCTTCACAAATAAATATTGGGATTATTGCAAATCTAGAGATACAATAGACAATATTTTATGAATGACCGAGGGAGAAGATGAGTCATTGGATAATTGCGTTGAAAGATTCAAATCCGACTACAATATATCTACCAACTAGATACTAGATGAAGACTTCCCCAAATTTGTACTCATTATAGGAGTCATCAATGGATGGAAACCTTGAATTTAATCACAAATGGTGAAATATCCCAACTCACTTATGATGCGATAAGGTGATGCAAGAGAATTGTTATCAAATCCAGAAAGGCAGACATGGAATTGAAGTTGACACCTCAACGCATCGAAGGAGCCAAACCGACCTTTAACCATCTTGGTAGTGGTGTGGATATTTTTTATTTTCTCGTTAACTAATTTAGTTGTTTTTGAAGTCAGGCCATCGTTTGAAGAGAAGGAACAATTGTAAATCCTTTACATGACTGTAATGTATTATAGGTGTAGGATAATTTCCCTTATTATTCATTAGGTTTCATTTAATTGAGTAGGTAACTGCTTGAATAGAATGAAATAGGATTTAGATAGGATGAAGAACAACGAAGAGGCTCTGATTCCTTATACAAGTTTTCATTGTAATGGCTATAGGAGATAGCGACCGTATTTTATGATTTTCTCTTTGAAATGAATAGAACAGAGAAAATTGACCAAAACCATACGGTGTTGATACTGTTTTGACGGTTAACTATGTATTTTGTGAATGTATGATGTTTATGGTGAGTTAATGAATAATTGAATGAGTTTCAATTGTTTCTCTTATGTAAGTTATGCAAGGAGTGGATGCGGAGCACAAGGAGTGTGTGTGAGGAAGTATTTTTTGACTCGAAGCTCAAAAGAGATAGCAGGGATATTTTTGGATGCAGAGTATGCATATTGAGAACAAGAAGTACGCATAGAATCAAACTTAGCTTAAGTTTGAAAACTCAAGAAGTTGAGCGTAGAGTATGCCAAGAGGGCATCAAAAAGTCTTTTGAAGAAGACGTCAAGTGCAAGCATGCACCAAGGCAGAGGTTTAGATTTCATTTTTCAGAATCTTAGGAGGAGTAGTGGTTCTAAACTTTGAGAAGAAATACTTAGAAGAATTTCTAAGTCCTGAAGAGTTGAAGCATTCAAAGGTGGAGCACAGAAATTGAAAATTCGAAGGAAGAACAAGTACGGAGGATTGAGCAGGAGAAATTCTTCAGAAAGGAATCGAAGATTGTTTCAGGTCAATCTTGAGAAGATCCTAGACTCAAAGGTCACACAACCCTTGGAGAGGAGGGGGTTTTGCACCAAGTGGTATTAGAGCCTGAAAAATATTTGAAGTTGAACTCAGTGTGTTGGAAACAGTTGAAGCGATGCCTCTTAGGGTATGCACAGGACCACCTATAGCAAACTGTGTTGTAGTAAGAGAAGTGAGAGAACTTCGTGCAAGTTTGGAAGCGATGGAAGTAATGCAAAGGAGAAAATATTCTGCTGGAGATGTTAGTGATGCAGAGAGTGAAGAAATAGAATTTGAAGAAGCTACAGGTGAAGATGCGGGTGACGAACGCTTCTTGAAGGTTTTTATGAAGTTGGGAGCCAAAGAAAAGATGGATGTCCCAATGTATGAAGGTAATTTAGATGTTGAAGAGACGTTGGACTGGATAAGGTCCATGGACAAGTATTTAGACTATGAAGATGTAGAGGAAGGAAGGAAGGTGAAACATGTTGTCACAAGATTAAAGGGACATGCAACACTATGGTGGGATGAACTGCAAGCAAAAAGGAGAAGAAAAGGAAAACAAAAGATAAATAATTTGGATAGGATGGTAGCTAAACTGAAGGCTAAATTCATACCTAGGGATTAACAGATAGAGTTGTTCAGAAAATTGCAGAACCTGAGACAGAGAGGTATGACTGTGAAATAGTATATAGAAGAATTTTATAGGCTGAATATTAGGACCTGACAAAGAGAGAAGGATGATGAAAAAGTTTCCAGGTATATAAATGGTTTGATGTATGAAATTTAGGATGAAATCAACATGATCACTGTGATGACAGTGGAATATTCTTATCAGATTGCATTAAAGGTAGAAGAGAATTTGGCCAGAAACCAGAGTCGGTGGAACAAAAGTAGAGGCTTAAAAAAAGGTAAGGGAGTTGTCTATGATAAGGCACCAAAATCTAAGGGTGAGAATGAGAAATCACATGGTCGTTTTGAAAGAGGAGGAAGTTCCCAAAGAAGACCGTTTGGTGGGGGAAATTATTTTCCTTGAGGAAGAGGAAGAAGTAGAGGAGGTGGAGTTAAATTTTATGCCTGTAGAAAGGCATGACATATGTCTTGGGAATGTCCCAAGAGGAAGAGAGAAGGAGGAGGAGAAGCACACATTTTTGAAGCTCAGAAGAATGTGGAAGAAAAGGCAGCAAAAGGAGGACAAAATCTTATTATGAGGAAAGTTATTCTAAATCCAGAGAAATAAATAGAAGACTCAGTTCAACGAATGAAGTTGTTTAGGATTGCTT
Source organism: Picea glauca (assembly GCA_000966675.3). NCBI lineage: Eukaryota > Viridiplantae > Streptophyta > Pinopsida > Pinales > Pinaceae > Picea > Picea glauca. Next base: position 777,202 of record JZKD02S0645336.1, read on the forward strand.
GTAAGACAAAAGACAAAGTTTGTAAGATGAGTATAGACAGTGGGAGTACTGATAATTTAGTATCTATAGAAATGGTCAAGAAGTTGGAGCTGGAGACAACTGCACACCCAAGTCCATACAAAGTATCGTGGTTGCAGAAAGGACATCAAGTAATGGTAAGTCAACAATGCAAAGTTGAATTTAAAATAGGAGGTTATAAAGATGATATTTTGTGTGATGTAATTCCCATGGATGTTTGTCATATTTTGTTGGGGACACCATGGCATTTTGATAGGAATGTTATTCATGATGGGAGAAAAAATACATATACTCTCGAAAAGAATGGTAGAACCCACATGTTACTGCCAATAGAAGAGAAGAAAGAAAAGGAAGAAGCCAACACAAGAATACTTCTCATGAGTGGGAAGGAACTCTTGAAGGAGATCAAGAAAGATCAAGAAATGAAATTTGTTGTAGTAAGGAAGCTGAGATTTATCCTTACCAACAGTTATGTCGATGATTTACTTGAAGAAATCCAAGAATTGTTGAAGAACTTTGCTGACATAGTAGTGGATGAGTTGCCTCATTCATTACCACCTATTAGGAGCATTAGACACCATATTGACTTGATTCTAGGAGCAAGTTTTCCAAATAAATAAGCATATAGGTTGATAGCTCGAGAGAATGAAGAAGTTAAGAAGCAAGTTTAAGAGTTGTTGGATAAAGTTTTAGTTAGGGAAATTCTAAGCCCATGTGTAGTACCAACTATATTGAGTCCAAAGAAGGATGGAGGATGGAGAATGTGTACAAATTCTAGAGCCATCAACAAGATCACCATCAGGTATAGATTTCCTTTACCCAGGATGGATGACTTGATGGATTGTTTGAGTGGAGAAAGATATATTTCAAAAATGTACTTGAAGAGTGGATATCATCAGATAAGAATGAGAGAGGGAGATGAATGGAAAACAACATTCAAGACAAATGCAGGTTTGCTTGAATGGCTAGTCATGCCATTTGGATTGACAAATGCTCCAAGTACATTTATGAGGTTGATGAATGAAGTACTAAAGGAATTCATAGGTAAATTTTTCATTGTATATCTGGATGATATATTAGTTTTCAGCAAAACAAAGGAAGAACATTTAAAGCACTTGACATTAGTGATGAGGATATTGCAGCAAGAAAAGTTGTTAATAAACTTGAAGAAAAGTTATTTTATGAATACAAAGCTCATATATTTGGGTTTTGTGATCTTATCAAATGGATTGAAGATGGATCTAGAAAAGGTGAGAGAAATCAAAGAATGGTCATCACCCATGAGAATATTTGAGGTGAGAAGTTTCCATGGTTTAGCAAGTTTTTATAGAAAGTTTATCAGAAATTTTAGTGGTATATGTGCACCCATGATGGACACCGTGAATAAGAAACATAAGTATTTTAATTGGATAGAGGAGGCTGAGAAAAGCTTCAGAGTCTTGAAAAAGAAGATAACAGAGAAACCAGTTCTAGTTTTACCAGATTTTGGAAAGACATTTCAGGTGAGGTGTGATGCAAGTGGAATAGCCATTGGAGTAATTTTGAGTCAAGATAATAGGCCAGTTTCTTATTTCAGTGAGAAGTTGAATGATGCTAAAGAGAAATATTCTACATATGACAAGGAATTTTATGCAGTGATTCAAGCTTTGAAAAAATGGAGGCATTATTTAATTCCAAAGGAGTTTGTCTTGTATAGTGATAATCAAGCTTTGTAATTTATTATTAGGCAAGAGAAGTTGAATCAGAGACATGCTAAGTGGGTAGAATTTATGCAGAATTTTTCTTTTGTCATTAAACATATTTCTAGAAGTGCTAATAAAGTTGCAGATGCTTTGAGCAGGAGAAGTTTGGTTGTATAGGAATTTCAAGTGAAGACCTTAGGGTTTGAGCACCTTAAGGAAATGTATCAGGAAGATTCATATTTTAAGGATACTTACGAAGAATATGAAAATCCTTTGTTGAGGGATAACCACTCATGGTCAGAATATTTGATCCAGGATGGAGTTTTGTTTAAAGGAAGCCAATTGTGCATACCAAGATGTTCAATGAGAGATAATTTGTTGAAATAAAAACATAATGGAGTTTTAGCTGAAAATTTTGGTCATGACAAAACATTTGTACAATTGAGTAGTTTGTATTATTGGCCAGGTATGAGGGCGGATGTGAAGAAATTTCTAGACCAATGTAAGATTTTTCAACATGAAAAAGGGAAGAGATAGAACACTGGGTTGTATCAACCATTGCCTATTCCAGAAAGGCCTTGGGATGCATTTAGTATGGATTTTGTATTGGGATTACCTAGAACTCAGAAGGGGAGTGATTCCATATTTGTTGTGGTTGATAGACTTTCCAAGATGGCACATTTCATACCATGTCAGAAAACAAATGATGCTACACACATAGCCAATTTTTTTTCCAGAGAAGTTGTGAGATTACATGGATTTCCCAAAAGCATAGTTTCAAACAGGGACACTAAGTTTGTAGGAGACTTTTGGAGGACTCTATGGAAGAGGATGCGAACTAACTTATATTTTAGTTCAAAATATCACCCTCAGATAGATGGACAGACTGAAGTGGTGAACAGAAGTCTGGGAAATTTGTTGGAGTTTAGTCACTGAACAAGATTGTCACTGGGATCAGATTCTGGCACAGGCATAATTTGCATTTAACAATTCAGTTAATAGAAGCACTGGAAAAATTCCATTAGATATAGTGTATGGAAGACAGTCGAGAGGGGTTGCAGAATTGAGAGAATTGAAACAAAATGAGTTCAGGAGCGCTGGAGCAGAAGATTTTACTATAGAAATGCAAATACTTCATGATCAAGTTAGCAGGCTGATACATGATAGTCATCCAAAGTATAAGGACATAGTTAATCAAAAAAGAAGGGACGTTAAATTCAAAGTAGGAGATGAAGTTTTAGCTCATTTGAGGAAGCAGAGGTTTCCAAGAGAAACATATAATAAATTGAAGATGAAAAAGAGAGGATCATGCAAGATCCTTAGAAAATTTGCAGCAAATGATTATGAGATAGAGTTTCCGGACAATGTTGGGATATTACCGATATTCAACGTTGCAGATTTATATCCTTATAACAAAGATGACACAGGAGGATTGGATGATCAGGAAGAGATTTAGTGATAAGAACATATGCCTACAATAGAAAAACCTCATATGGAGAAAATTTTAGAACAAAGAGTTGGAAGGAAAACCAGAAGAAAGATGTATCCTAAATATTTGGTAAAGTGGAAAGATCAACCAGTAGAAGATTCAAGTTGGGTAACTGAACCTGATATTTTGAAGCATGGAAAAACAGTGCGAGAGCTCATGGACAGGAGTCCATGAATATTTTGGCTAGAGGAGTATGATGCAGGAGAATTGCTATCAAATCTAGAAAGGCGGACGTGGAATTGAATTCAACACCTCAACGCATCGAGGGAGACAAACCAACCTTTAACCAGTTTGGTATCGATGTGGAGATTTTTTATTTTCTCATTAATTAATTTAGTTGTATGTGAAGCCGGGCCACTGTTTGAAGAGACTGAACAATTGTAAATCCTTTACACGACTGTAATGTATTACAGGTGTAGGATAATTTCTCGTATTAGTCATTAGGTTGAATTTAATTGAGTAGGTAACTGCTTGAATAGAATGAAATAGGATTTAGATAGGAGGAAGAAGAGAGAAGAGGCTCTGAGTCCTTAGACAATTTTTCATTGTAATGGTTGTAGGAGATAGCATCTGTATTTTATGTTTTTCTCTTTGAAATGAATAGAACAAAGAAAAATGACCAAAATTGTACGATGTTGATACTATTTTGATTGTTAACTGTGTATTATGTGAATGTATGATGTTTAAGGTGGGTGAATGAATAATTTAATGAGTTTCAATTGTTTCTCTTCTGTAAGTTATACAAGGAGTGCGTGTGAGGAAGTATTTTTTGACTCAAAGCTCAAAAGAGACAGAGGGGAGATTTTTGGATGCAGAGTATGCATATTGATCACAAGAAGTACACGTAGAAGAAAACTTAGCTTAAGTTTGAAAGCTAAGGAAGTTGAGTGCAGAGTATGCCAGGAGGGCATCAGAAAGTCTTTTGAATAAGACGTCGAGTGCAAGCATGTGCCAAGGCAAAGGTTTAGATTTCATTTGTTAGAATCTCAGGAGGAGTAGTGGTTCTAAACTTTGAGAAGAAATACTTAGAAAAAATTCTAAGTCCTGAAGAGTTGAAGTGTTCAAAGGTGGAGCGCAGAAATTGAAAGTTCAAAAGAAGAACAAGTACAGAGGATTGAGTGGGAGAAATTCTTCAGAAATTAATCGAAGATTGTTTTAAGTCAGTCTTGAGAAGATCCTAGACCAGGAGGTCATGCAGCCCTTGGAGAGGAGGGGGGTCTGCACCATAAGGGGAGTTTTCAAAAATTACTTAATAGATGTTATAAAGAAGAATAAGATCCATAGAAACACTATTGAATACTTATTAAAGACAAAAGTTAGGGTAACTAAGATGGAGATTGGAAATTCGCTAGGAGATATGAAGATGGATATTCTATAATTTGTTGGCCATGCAATTGGATACCCTTCAGGTCAAAACTAAATAGAAGGATACTGAGAAGGCTTTAGCGATTTTTTTTCTTAAGTGTACAAAGAATCATGCACACTACGAATGGCCATTAAACTAGGTGGAGATTTGTGATATTTTCGAAGAGAGTCACTCCATAAGCCAAGTCCATCACTACTTTTCAAATTTTTGTACCAAGGAGTTGAGTAAAATGTGAAGCAATTTGTCTTCATTAATCAAAGGAGGAAAGGATTACCATAACAATTTCCTTGAGGTATTCCTTGTGAACACCCTCAATGTTTTAACTCTAATTGGGCTAATAAAATGAACCATGCCTCCCCCACAACTTAGTATTCTCTAAAATATCCTTAAATTTGGAAGCAATGGCCAATGAAATATCCACCTCTATAGTAGTGGCACTATCCAACATGCAAGGGTTGACTAATCCCTTGCTTTCTATACCAACAATATTTATAATGGTTTATTCCTCAGAAACCTTGGATACCACAACAAGGCTAGCCACAATAACAACAATAAGATTTTCTACCACCTCCTTAACAAACAACAACAACCTTAAAAAAAAACACAACTACCCACCCAACCTACAATAAACCCCAATAATAAATTAACCCAATGGTATGTAATACTATGGTGGTAAACTATACAACTTAATATGCGAATTTCATGGATTGTAGTGAGCTCCACCTTTGCTCGGGAAGGGTGGTAGAAGATCCTTTACCACCCAAAGTTATTGAAAATGTTGAAGAAGATAAACTGAAAAATGCACCATTCACTCACTTAGATTAACCAAATTAGGCTCTTCCACAAGAAAAATAGAAAGGAAACCTTCTTTTTCTAGAGAGGCTTGAAAAAATTAGGACACTTCCCCAATATAATTTTTATTTTCTATGGGAACTATGAAATGTATGTGTCAAAATTCCATTAGTCCAATTTAACAAGTATGTTCCCATATATAGCAAGGTTATTATGGAAATATGTCCCAAGAGACAAGGGAGAAAGAGCTTAGAGGAAGGATCCTTTGACCATCTAGGTAGTAAGGTAACTTGTTAACCTCATGTTAGGGAATGTATATACCCCCAAATATATAGACCCATGTAGCCCTATAGTAGGTGTCCACATAGGTAATTCCCTTATTCAAAACAACTTAATTGTTTTATAGGAAATTATTAACGTAATGACCAAGGAAACAATGGATAGGTTAAAACCTCTAAGGGCTATTGAAACCAACCCCTATTGTTATCTAGATGGCTAATTAGTTCATTTTCAAGATTGAGTAAATGCTATAGGATGTAATTGTCTCAGTAGAATCATGGGAGTATATTTCATACTTCATGGTGCTATAAACAAAGTATCTATTTAGTGGCTATCCCTTGAGTCTTGGAAAATCTTGGCAAGTATAATTCAACGGAGGAAAAGGAGATTGGAAGAGATTTTAGGTTGAATGCTCACATTGATAACTATGAGATCAGGGATGTTATTTTATATTTGGGATCTAACGTCAACATATTTCCAAAGAATACTCGGGAATCAATGGGAAATCCTAAGCTCATCTATTCCCATATTCAGTTGCAAATGGTGAATCAATATTTCATTTATCGTGTGGGGAGGATGCAAAACATTGAATTTGACTTGGCTGGTGTCAAAACAGTAGTTGATTTGAAGGTGATTGAGATAATAGGGGAGAAGGATCATTATACATATTTGTTATGCATTGATTGGGCCTATGAAAACTATGTTGTCATCGATCTTAAGAAGGAAACTATGAATTTCGAGCATGGATGAATTTAGGGGATAAATTTTTCTCATGGGATAATTTTCCATGGTTTTCCCAAAAAAATATTCGTTATTCAAAAAGCGATTCGCCCAAATTCTAAAGGATAAAATTATTTTACCTTAAAAATCGCCAAAAATTTATATAAACTATATAAAATCCTTAGAAATTTGAATATTTTTACAAAAATATCGCGAAATATTTTATGGTTGGCATATGAAGGATTAGTATTATTCGCCAAGGCTTCTAAATTTAAAAATAAATTTCCATCCCTAAAATCATCCCTTCTTTCGAGTATGATGGCATGAAGGTCACTCAACCGCTAGATCCTTATCAAGGTCCAAGGTACAGTGAACCAACATATGAGAATATGGAGGCAGGAATCATTGATCAGTTGTATTCTCTTACTGCAGGAAAATGAGTTGATTACATCAATCCCACTCTTGATGGATTAGTTAGTTGGTGGAGTATCCAATCAGTAGGTGAATATTCAGAAGCAACGTTCAATGATTTGCAGCAGGGTCATTATGAGAATTTTTCAATACGTTGTGCAACAATCAGATCAGTAAGATGGATTAGAATTGAGATAAATTACTATTCAACTTATAATGGTACCTCAGATATGAACAATTTTCTCATTGATATGGAGGACAAGGTTGTGGCAGAACAACGAATCTGAGCACTTAACCTAGCTTTGAATTCTTCTCCAACTAGGTGGTGGGATACTCATAAAGGAAATTTCCCTTCTTGGGATGAAGTCAAGTTTTCTGTACAACATTGTTTTCTTCCGTTAATGCAAGTGGATGATTTGGGTAAATATTAGAAGAACAAGATTCAACTACTATCTTTGGAGATATATTACGACTTGTTTGGCCTGACTGAGCACATTGAATATTTTTTAAAAGTATGGAAAGTTGCACAACTTTTCTCTTATCTATGGCCACATCACTTCTTCCATTCTCTGAGAACAATTCCAACATCCTGGTACATACATGAGGAGACAAGAATAAAAACAACATGTTGGAAGATACTATAGAGAAAGTTCTGCCATGATTTCTCATTTTCTAGTAAGACTTATGAAATCACAATTGTGATGCAAGAAATCAAGAAAATGTTATTTAGTAATGAATTTAGGCCTAAACATCCACTTACAATCTGTCATGAGCATGAAAATTTTCTTGATTATATTTTTTATCCATCTGCTAAGTCCCTTGAAAATACCTATGGCTTGTAGTAAAGTTGACAAGGACCCTGAAGACCCTAAGGACTTGGAAGAACTTAGACATTTAACTTTTAAAGAATCCACATGAACAATAGAAGTTAAGGACACCCTATCAGGTGATACCAGTAGCTCGTATGCTTAGCCTATGATGTTGTAGAAAGTGAATATAGGAATGGAATACCATCCTAAGATGAAATCTATAAGAGACTATTGGGATGAAAAAACTATGACAGAGATACATGCTTTGTTGCAGGAGTATGATGATATGTTTCCAAAAATTTCTTTCAAAACTGAAATGGATTAAGGGAGACTTAGGAGTGATGAAGATAGAATTGTAGCCATATGTTAAGCTAGTCAAAAATAGACTGTACTACTTCAATTCAATATTCAAGGAGAATTCTAAGAAGGAGACTGATATAATGTTTGTAGCTAGGTTAATTTTCCTTGTGGACGAGACTGAGTGGATTGTTCCTATTATAATACAAAGAAAGAAGGGTATTGATGATATAAGATTATGTGTATATTATAGAAGTTTAAATTCCACCTATGTACGTGACCCTTTTTCTACCCCCTTTAGTGATGAAGTCCTCGATCATGTGGCAAGCAATAAAGATTAGTATTTTACAAATGGGTTCTTTGGTTATCATCAAGTTAGGATTGCAGAAGAAGATAAGAGAAAGAATACATTCACTATAGAGTCGGTTTCATTTCCTTATAATGTCATGCCCTTTGTGCTGAAGAATGCTCCTATTGCTTTCTCCTAAATTGTAATTGCTTCCTTTGGATATTTGATTCACAAGTTCCTTGAAGTGTATATGGATGACTATATGGTATATAGTTTGTTGAAGGAGCACATATGTTTACTATGGTTGATGTTCGATTGCTGCAGAAAGTTAGAAATTTCTCTAAACCTGAAGAAGTGTATCTTTTGTGTGCCTTTTAGAAATATGATGGTACATATAGTATGTCAGGGAAGGAGTTTTGAATGAACATGCAAAGGTTTTTTTGATACTAAATATGCATCCTCATACGATTTCTAAGCAACTATGGTCAATTCTTGGACACACTCAGTATTATTGCATATTTATTAGAAATTATGCAAGCATAACTTCCCCGATGGAGAAATTATTGAAGAAATATGAAGCCTTCAGTTGGAAACCAGAGTGTGATCAATCCTTTGACATCCTCAAAGAAAAGTTGAGTGTCACCCATATTCTAATATATCTGAATTGGAAGGTGGAATTTCATGTACACATCGATGCGTATGGTATTTCTTTGGGTGCCATCCTTGTGCAACCTAGTGAAGGAAACATGGATCATCCCATCTCTTTATCTAGTAGGAAGATATCTCAATCCAAACACAGCTACACGACCATTGAAAGAGAAGGTTTGAAAATGGTCTATGCTTTGAAAAAATCTAGACACTATTTGTTAGGAGGTCATTTTAAATTCTTTACTAACCATTCAAAATTGAAATATTTGGTTAATAATCCTTTGTTAGAAGGAAGAATTTGTAGGTAGTTGTTTCTCTTTCAGGAGTTTTCATTTGAAGTCATTGTCAAACTAGGAAAATTAAATGTTGGTCCTGATCATTTATTCTGGATGGATTCAGGGGATACTGGAGGAGTTATATATGACCAACTCCCACATGTTGAAATTTTTAAAATTGAGGATATTCCTAATTATATTTTCGATATTGCACCATTTCTCACTATTGTTACTATTCCTAGTAGTTATTCTGCAACTAAAAAAAGGCACCTCATAGTTCAAGCTACATACTATCAGTTGATCGAGGGATAGATGTACAATTTGGGGTTGGAAAACATCCTTATAGAATGCATACTTGACCGTGAGTGGCCTAAGATATAGTGGGAATGTCACATTATAATTGTGGGAGGACATGTTGGAGGGAAAGTGACTGCCTAGAAGATACTTCAAGAAGGACTATGGTGGATGACTATCTTCAAGGATGATAAGAACTATGAAATAGCTTGTGATGTATGTTTGAGTGTTAGTAAGCCATCACACAGAGATGAATTACCCTTCCATCCTGTTTGGGCTCTTCAATATTTTGAAAAGTGGGTATTTTATTTTATAGGACCCATCAATATTCTAGCCAAGCACTCCACGGAAAGGTATATCATCACGGCTACAAACTATCTTACCTATTGGGCTGAATAAAAACTAGTCATGGATTTCACTACAAATGCAATGACCAAGTTTATATTTGAGAATATTGTTACATGGTTTGGACTCCCAAGGACTTTAACCAGTGACTAAGGCACACATTTTATCAGTGACACCATATCCACTCTCACGCATGAGTTCCTAATTCAACACCACAAAAATATTTTGTATCATCCATAAGCAAATGATATAGTGTACGCATTTAACAAGATTCTAGAAAATGGGATAACCAAGGTATGTTGCACAAATAGAGATGACTATGATGAAAGAGTTCCAAAATTATTATGGGATTACATGACTACTACAAAACAATTGCATAAGTATACTCATTTTCGATTGTTCTATGGTAGAGAAGTAGTCGTTCACACAAAGTTCATCATCCCTAGTTTATATATTGCACAAGTTACTCATATGACAGGTGATGAATCAATTTTATAGCTATTAGAATTGGATGAAACAAGATTCCTGACTGATTTTCATCAGACTATGGAGAAGTCTCGAAAAAAGTCTTAGCATGATCAACACATAAAAAAAATACTTTCGTGTAAGGTGATAAGTTTTTCTTATATGACAACAAGTATCAAAATCATCCAGGTAATTTACAAATGCATTGGCTTGTACCATTCATAGTTGTGAAAATTATGGAATCAAGAGTTGTCAGACTAGTGCAACTTAATGGTATTGTTTGTTCGGAGTGGGTGAATGGTGCACACCTAAAGGCATACATTTCTGCTCATTGAGAGAAGTTTCATAGCACTCTTGTCATAGGAAGTGAATAAAGTAGGTAGATTTCTATTTTGTTTTGTTGTTTTCCTTTTTCGTCCAATAAACAATGACATGTCCAACTGTCACTTGTCCTAGAGTCTATCTATCAATGTCAATTTGTATAGCCTAGATCACACTTTTTTCATCGGGAAGGAGTTTGTGTCAAATCGTTTCTGCATTTGGTAGTTTCCAAGGTCCAAGTTACTATCGCACCACTATCATTGTGTTCGTTAACTATGATTTGTACCTTTCCATTCCAATTTTGGTCACGCTCGTCAAATCCATTTAAAGTTCAAAAGGTTTTCAATACCTTTTTGATTAACCGTTGGTGTTTTCATTAACATTTTTCAATGTCGTGTCCTGTCAAAGTTGTCCTGGTACTCATGCCCATTATTACCAAAATTGCTTCTTAGATATTGCCATTGTTGTTAGTCATACCTATTTTTAATGTCACATTACTTATGCGTTATCCCCCTTAATGAATTTTAAAATGTTGCACTCTTGTCACCTCCCTGACATTGGTTATATACCCGTAATAGCCCGACTATTCATTTTATTGTGTTTCCTCCAAGTAATTTGAATATCAAGTCTTGGATCCTACTGAGTGTTATGTGCATCCTTGCCCGCATTCTCTCCCTCCTGTTGATCTTTTCTATTTGTGCACACATTCCACCATGGTTCGCACTACCACTTCTCAAGGGTCCCTTCCTAAAGTTGATGTTTCGACGAAATTCATTGATCCTCGAGTTGAATTTCTCGACGATTTACAAGGAAAAGTTGAGTAGACTCAGCTAATTGACATAGACTTTACATATGCTACAATGTACCCCCAAATGGTCATTTACACATATATGGACTGCAAAACATTGGTGTTTGGGGAATTACAATGGTAATGGAAGCCTGCATATTTGTTTCTTCAGGACTCCACTCTAATGAACTTGTGAGACTTGCCAATGTTCATGACTACTTATTAAGCCCTAATATTGGATCATTACCCCTTAATTGGGGCATATTGTATTAGTAATTTTATTTTATTTATGTAGGCTTTAGGCCATTAGTTTTAATTATACCTCCTAGTCTCCTATATATACCAAGGAGACATTTTCATTTTGAATCATCTTGTACTTGAACATTTAAGTGG
>JZKD02S0645336.1:800619-814701 GCA_000966675.3 Picea glauca
ATTTAAATTATAATTATCTCTTAACAAATTTTTAGTATATGTTATTAAATTAAAATTTGAATATAGTAAATGGTATTTCTCTTTCTAAACTTAATAAATAATAATAATAAAATACCTTATATTTGGGTATCTGGGATTAAATTTAGGGAATAATTTAATATAAGATATTTTCTCGTAACTCAATTGAGTAGAATGGTATCTTATTACGTAAAATCTATCTTAATTTTGACTTGCTATTATAATTAACTAATTAGTGGATCACCTTCAAATTTGAGATATAGTTCATGGAGCTCTTCATAGCGGTGTGTAAATAAAGATTAAAAATTTAATTCAATCATGAAATTCTGGCACAAGTTGACCAAATCATTACTTCTAATAACAATTTATTGCGTAAGTTGATTGATTCTTTGTTTATGATAGTAACTCGTAGAGAATTTCCATTACCTTATGTTAATATGCGATACATTGTTAATTAGAGTGAAAACTTGAACACTTATTATTGGAATTGTAATAATTTGGAATTGTAATAATTAATAGTTGAAGACATTCTTAAATCATTGAAAAGGTTGGAAGAATCTTAGTATAGATTTTGTTAATTGAATAGGTGAAATTAAAGAATTATATGTGTATTGATGTGATCTTGTAAAGTAAATTAGCTCTTGAATAATGAATAATTAGATTATGAATGATTATATGGAGTAGATATTTTCAAGTCTTCAAAAGAGTTGTTAATCATGCGATTTTAAATGGTCAAAATCAATTAGAAGAATTATGGATTATCAGCGTTGATTATGTGTTTTGAAGGTCCTAACCCTCTAGGTGTAGATCTTTGAGGGAGGGTTATGTCATAATAATGGTTATTATATTATGTGATTTATGTTATTGACTTCACTTGAAAATTTTTCTAATTAATTTGTTGTATGTTATTCTACCATCACTAATAATTGCCGCTACATTGTATGGGTTTACATTAGTGCATTCCTCACTGAAAAGTTGGCGCAATGTTGAATCGATTATATTAATTATGTATATGTTATTATCACAATTTGAATAATTTTCACTATGTAATAAAAAAATATGGCATTTTTATGGTGTGGAATTTTTACGGTTCCTTTTAGATGAGAACTACATTCTTAAACAAATTTGTAATGTCCTCATATTTTATGTATACCTCTTTGTATGCATCATGGATAAAAGGATCCATGTGCATAACAATTCCCAAAGTTGTAATCTTGGATGTGGGTGGTCTTGAAAGCATGTCTTCCAACTTTTTAATGGTTCCCTTCTTATATTTGATGACTAGATGAAACTACTGCAAAATTCCCATCCACTTGTAATGGCTAGGTTGTCAAATCTTACTCTAGGCCCACAAATACTACAGTGGCTAGTGATTAGTGTGGTTAATGGTTTCTTAACCAATCAAATAATGCTTCCACTTCTTAACATATTCAACTATGACATAGATTTCCTTATAATATATAGGGTAGTTTAGGAATCTGACATAAAACATCTCAAAATGATAGCATATTATCTTACCTCATTACATTAATACCACTCCCATAACATATCCACTTGCATCAGTCTCCAATTTGAAAGGCTTCTGTGAGTTCACAATGCAAGGATTGGTGCTTGACCTATCTTCTATTTCAGATCAACAAAATATTTATGCTAATTCTTTCCCCACTAGAAACTTTTACCACTAGCTATTATGGCATGGATTTGCACAACTACCATGAAAAGAATGCTATGAACTTCCATAAGTAATTCATTTCCCCAACAAATATCCTAACTCTAGTGACATTAATATGAATTGGCCACTTGATGATGGCCTCCATATTTATAGGATCTATCTTGAGTTCCCCTCAAAACTTAAATTTCCTAAGGTTATACAACAATTGATTATTTTTTAGAGTCTCGAATACCTACATGATATGTGAGATGTTTTTTTCTTAGGTAGAGCTATAAAACAATACGTCATCCAAATACCCTATTACAAATCACTCTAAATAGGGACACAATACATCATTCAACAATCACAGAAATATAATTGGTGCATTAAATAAACCAAAATCCATGACTATCCAATCTTACAAAACTTTCCTTGTCTCAAAGGTAGTATATTAGGTGTCTTCTTCTCTAACACATACCTGGAAGTAACCTGATTTGAGATCCAACTTGGTTAAATACCTGGAATGTTGGAACTGATCTAAAAATTCATCGATCCTAGGCAGTGGGTAGCGATTCTTGAGTGTGATCTTTTTCAAAGATCTATAGTTGATACACAGTCACCAAGTCCCATCCTTCTTGTATATTATGATGATAGGTGACCCACAAGGTGAGGTACTTGGTCAAATTAATCCCTACTCTAGCAACTGCAGTAATTGTTTCTTCACTTCATCTCATTCTAGAGTAGACTCTCTATACATCCCAATATTTGGTAATGAGGAGTCAAGGAACAATTGTATCTCATGTTTCACTTCCCTCTTGTGTGATAACCCTTTAGGATCTTGGAAAAATTTTCTGAATGCATAAAACAACTCCTCCAACTAGAATTTCTACTCCTTAGTACATTCCTCCAAGGATTCCTTTACTCTTATCGATTCATCACCTAGTTGATTCTCTCTTAACAAAAAAATACATACTTTTTACTAGAACTAATCAATTTTTTTGCTCTTTTGGCACTTACCAAATATATATTTAACTTACTTGTGTGTCTGTGTTGATGTTGCAATATTTCTCATCCTTGATCAGGAAATACTAGTTTTCTCTCCTCATGAATATCACATCCCTCATATACATGTAGGGGCTTCCAAACACTATACCACATATGTCAAGGGGTACTACATATAACTCCACTTCATCAATAAAATTTGAACTTGTAACAGACTTGATATTACATTGTTTCATGAACTTGAGCTTTGAATCCTTGTTTATCCATCCCAATGGATATGAGCTAGGTTCATTGTGAAATTGAATAGAGAATATACCTTGGACTATTTAAGATGGATAATGAAAGATTTTTTCATATCCTTCTCATTCTATGTGATGAAGGATACTTGGTTTCACCTCCTTTCTTTTCATTATAAGAAAATTTATTTTGTTTCTTTTACTATAAATTATTAATTTGTTGAAACTATATTAACCATGATGTATTTTGTAAAACATATTTTTTCACTCAAATTGATAAAATCAACTTTTTAATTTGACTTCATATATATATATATATATATATATATATATATATATATAGAAAACAAATATCAATACCCTAATCATTATTATCTCTTTATTTATAATTCAACATCTTCATTTATTAATATAAATGTAGGCAAAGTATCACCCTTTTCTTTTATTATCATGAAACAAAGACTCTAAGTTATAAGGATAACCTTTTACATAAAAATGAAACATTCTTTATGATATACGAATAACACACGACCACCTCACTCTTGCTTCTCCTTATTACCCAATGATTCAACATACCTTCTGATCCACCCTGCTCCATCCAAGAATCCAAACCTGGTCGTGAGTGATCACAGATAGATTCCATCACTTTTTAACTCCCTTGATCAGCTGGATGAGTACATCAGTGAACAAACCTGTGAGCAGGAGGGATCTTCTTACCTACCGGGACTGAGTGAGTCTGAGCCTAGTGAAAACACCCTTGGAGTTGTCTTGAACACCCTCATCCCCTCCTATAAATAAGTCTTATCACCTACACCCTTTCCTACCTATAGAGGACCTTCTTTGATTTTCCCAGAGACTGGTGTTAATCAGAGACCAGCTGAGACCTCATCTGTTGTACAAGATAGATATTTTACTTGGACTAGAGGGAATTCTTTTGAACACTCTCCTATCAAAACCTGCAGTGCTTGACGCAAAAAGGGCATTCCACCAACACACCATGTGGACACACCACAAAATTTTGATACCAGGGTGCTTAGAGGCATGAAATCCCTAGCAAGAGAAAAACCATGATCTTTCTCTCCCTCAACATAAGAGGGGCGGGGGGCCACCTAAAAGCTTCCTCATTCAGAAGACTCATTTCACACATTTCTCTAGACATCATATTTTTACAGGAAACCTTGGTAGACAGAAAAAAGGCCAAAGGCTTCCTAAATCAATTTCAATCCAACTGGAATACCTATACAATCAACTCACTTGGCTCCTCCGGAGGGTTAGCAGTAGCATGGAATCCTGATTGTTTTGATTTTCTCCCTTATCTTTGCTATGGAGGCATACTTTTGACTGGCTCTAGTCGCATCACCAACAATAGATACAATCTTCTAAACATTTATGGACCTTGCTTCGATCGATAACAATTTTAGGAGAAGATAGAATTTAAAGGGCTTCTAGACCTACCAAACTTGATCATTGCTGACAAATTAAACTTAACAACGACACTTGGAGAAGTCTGGGGTGTCTCAGCTGCTCCAGATTCACTGGCTCAATATTTCCATACATTCTTCTCTGCTCACCACTTAGTGGACCTTGCACCTACCTCCTTGACACCCACTTGGCGTAATGGATACAAAGGTGAAGTCTCCATCTCAAAGAGACTAGAGCACTACATACTCTTTGAACATCTATTTTCCCTAGATGATAGGTTGCGCACTTGGGTTTGTTACCCTTTTTTTTCTGACCATGCTCCAATTGCACTACACTTGGAATCAAGCTGTTGCAAAATATATTATCCCTTCAAGCTCAATGTAGACTAGCTACATGAACTCGATTTTAACACCATTGTGGAAGATGTTTGGAAGGATAATACTTTCTTAAATGAACAGTGCATACAAACTCATATAGCTTGGAAGCTCAGATGCCTCAAAGGTCGAATCAAAAGGTGGGCAGCTACTTATCAACATCAAAATGCACATCGGCTATTGGAGTTAGAATCTTCCATCAGGGAGAATATTCTTAATTAATCCAACACAGGGATTACTAGTGCACACAACCTTGCCATTAAAAATATTGAAACAAAAAGAAATACTTCACTTCTTAAAAATGAATCCCTTTGGAGGCAACGTAGCAGGTCCACATGGATAAAATGTGGTGACCAAAACACCAAATTTTTCCATAAATTAGTGATCCAAATGGATCTAGGGAACATCACAGAAGTTTTAGAAGTTTCCCAGAACACACAGAATCGACCCAGGACGCTCAGAATGGATTTAGGAGGTAGAAAAGGGAAAAAATTCAAAGTTTCAAAAACTCAATTAAAATGACATGATCACGAAGAGAGCATTGCAATATTTTCAATGGCTCAAACGTCTCATCAAACAGAGTTACAGATCAAAAGTTATAAGTGGTCAAAGTTCTGGTCAACCCAGCCCAATCGGTAGGGATGAGTCAGCTTCCGTATTGCTGACGTCAGCATCAGTATGGATGAAGTCAACATCCGTACAAACTACATGGCTAGCACAAAGAGTGACATGTGTCATGATGACATTAGCATGCCACGTGGCAACACTAGAGGTTGCCACGTGTAACTCAAATTCAAGATTTTTAGGGTGCCACATGGACAAGTAAAAATGTGCCATGTGGCACCCCAAGTGACGCCATGTGGCATAACCAAGAAGGTGACACGTCCAAGATGATGCGGAGATGACATCATCACACAAAGGTGGGCGAATTAGAGGCTACCATGTGGCCCAATAGGGATGTGCCACGTGGCACCCCTGAAATGCACAATGACCCTCTGTGAAAAAAAAAATAAAAATAAAAAAAATATATATATATATATATATATATATATATATATATATATGGAACTCCACCAAATATGGCGGCAATTCCGCTATATTCAAAATTTCCTCTAGTTTAAATCACTGCTAAACTACCCGGTAACCTTCCTGCCACATTTAGCATAACACACCAAAATGGTCTGCCATATTTGACGACGCTTGCCAAAATGGACAGCCATTTTTAGCTATAGCCAAATGGTTCGCTAGATTCCCTACCAAATTTAGCAGAGGTATGCAAAAATGGTTTTAATGGTTCGCCAAAATGGGGAGGCCTATGGGATTTGATCCCGGGACCTCCGCCAACTAAGTTCTAAACTTAGATCCGCTAACCACTTGGCCAATGAACTGAATTATTGCGTAACCGCCCGTAATTTATATAAAAAGGGGTTTCGGGCCAAGTTCGGGGGACATGCAACAGGAGACTCGGAGCACGAGAGTGGAGCATGCCGATATGACCCGTACGGACCGTTACAAAATGTGAAACATTGTATGGATCCGTACATATTGTGCGTATTTTGGCACATAAACTAAGGGAAGGTTGCCTCTTGGGTCCAGAAAGTGTCTGACTTGGATCGAGGCATGGAGACAATCATTTTTAGGTAAAATGACGTCATGAATGCAATGGTGGTGTTAGTTTTCTGACCTGAGAAAAACTTCAACAACTTAATTCTAGAGTGAGTCATTTGTTGCAAATGCAGTGGCATGGTAACTGAGGCAGAGGTGTCTCTTGGGCTTGAAAGTGTCCAACCCGGATGGAGACAATTTGACAGTCATTTTTGGGTAATTCAACAACGCGAATTCAATGACGAGGTCTGTTTTTGAAACAGAGATTCAGATAAGCAAGTTAAGCTATGGAGAAGCCGATGTGAGCATGCTTTTCATTATGTTGTTTTGTCATTAAATGTTGCAGCATAGCATGCGTATTATAGGTTTGAAGAAGAAGAGGGAGGTTGCGACAAGGTAGCAAGATCAACTTATTCCTTATATCTATTATTTTATTATCTTATTTCACATCAAATCAATCAGTTATATGTGACAGAGAAATTATGGCACTTGCATGACAAGTGGCCAATGAAGCAGTTCAGATTCTCGTGGTTTTCAAGATCTTTTGTATGGGCTGCATATTTATGCTTGGTTCTGAGTAGCAGATCTAAGGCTTTTGATGGCTCCATATTGATGGGGGTTATATTTTATTCTTCATCTTTTTATGTATTGAGTATGTGGGATTGATGTCCATGTCAACATCATGGATGCCTCATGAGTAGAACTTGTGAAGCTGATATATTCCTGATCACATTCTGATCTCTTACTGTCGTCACCGAAAAGGAACTTTGGCCTTACAACTTGTAAAGGAGAGTCATCATTACATCAAGCATAATAAAGCGGTCAGGATTTGGAGCATGACCTAGAGAGGTAGCCCACATCGGGTGCATTCCATTATCAAGGGAAGTGTCATATCCATTATGTGTATTATGTTCTTATGTTGTTTTTCCATGAATTTCCGCACATAGGATGTTAAATGCAAGCATGGCATATTGCACATAGGGGAAGACAAAAGAGATTTTCATTCACTTGGAATTATAGCACATAAGACTTCAACTTTACCTTTAATTGCAAATTTCTCAATTAAAACGATCTATAACTGACCCTTTTGGAGTGACATAATCAACCAATTATTGGAAACTTATCGCTCCTGGGTTCATATCATGTGGTATCAGAGAAGGCTTGATATTGATTGCAGGTGTTGAAGCACATGATGGAAAGGTCAACAAAACAATTATGGTTCGATGAGCTTCAAGAGCTCAATCAAATGCTTCAAGCAAAGAACGTTGGATTGAAGACATTGTTGCATGTTGTAGAAGAAGAGAACCAAAGGTTGCAAGAGAAATTGCAAGCCATGAAGATGCAGATAGAGGAAGGCTCTATGAATGAGACAGTGATAAGACCATCTTGTGACCGTAGCAACTTCACTAATTATGGGTGCGAGCATGATAGTGCAAATGCATGCACACTTTTTCAAACAAATGAAGATGACCTACATGCATCCATAAACCAAGGAGGATTCCTAGAAGCATCTTCCATTGATCCTTCTCACCAGGAACAACTAGACACATCTCAAGAAGGAGACCAAGGGTCCCAGTTTGAGGTGGAGGTAAATAAACCATGTATAGTTCCTTTCTTGATTAATGCTGATGATTATTTTGAAATCCTTGAACAACATGCCTCTTGCATCAGCTTAAAGTTCATGAAAAAAATGGGATACGAAGGAGGAGGCCTTGGAACCAATGGCCAAGGTATTGTGGATCCCATCGAGGCAGTGGTTTGGCCTGGATATGTCTGGATAGGATATATCCCAAAGGATGTTGGAGAAATCTCCAAAACCATTTAGGTAGAAGACCCCATGACAGTCATTGATACTCTAGAGGTCAACAATTCATCAGGAGATGAAATTGATTCAGTGCAGGCCGAGAGCACAACTTCTCATGATCGAGGATTCAAGGCATATCCAAGGAGAGATGAGCATAAAAATGACAGAGTTGAGACCAAATCTTCTTGCCAGTCTGACTCCAGAGGAAACTCACCGAGGTATAAGAAATCTCAAAAATCTAAAATGCCATTTGATTATAAGCATGTTAATCATATAAAATAGAGCTTGTGGCATCAAATACTGTGCACTTTTTTGGATTGAGTAACCATGCAGTGTCCCAGTGTTGGAAGAGAAAATCCTTGTGCAAGAAGGTTATGGTGACCAAGAGAAGGACGAGGATGGAAGATTTTTTTCCACACATAGAAAAGAGAAGGGGGAATGCACCTCTAAAGGAGAAAGGCTACTGTAGCCATTGTAGCAGAGATGTGCATCATGAGGCCACTTGTTGGGCCTTACATCCATATATACATCCAAAGAGGGACAAGAATACCAGGAAGTCACCTCTGAGGGAGACAACTAGTCAACAAGTGTTGCATGAAAATCCGCCACTAGGAGAAGACCAACTACCAGAGAAAGGACAACTCAGCAAAGAGGACATGTTTGGCAAAATGGTTGAACAAATGCGAAAAATAATTTTGAGTACTACGAGAGTGGCCATATTTTGTAAATCACAAGTTGCGATTCAACCCCCATAGAAGGGTATTGTGTAAAAGTGATAATTGTTGATATCACTTCTTTTTCTGGCACATTTTGATATTGTTAGGCCTTGTGAGGTAGTTTGGGTAAGGGTTTCTTATTATAAGTCCAATGGACATGAAACTTAATGTAATTAAATTTGGATACCAAAAGTATTTTCAGTTGGGAGGTGTGATTCATATGGATCTAGGGAACATCAAAAAAGTTTCAAAAGTGTCCCAGAATGCACATAATCGACCCAGGATGCTCAGAATGGATTCAGCAGGTAGAAAAGGGAAAAGATTCAAAGTTTCCAAAACTCAATAAAAATTATATGATCACGAAGAACGCATAGCAAGATTTCCAACGGAGCAAACAGATCGTCAAATAGAGTTATGAATCAAAAGTTATAAGCGGTCAAAGTTCTGGTCAACCAAGCCCAACCAACATTCGTGTTGCTGACGTCAGCATTAGTACGGATGATGTCAGTGTCTGTACAGCCTATGTGGCTAGCACAGAGAGTGACACATTTCATGATGACATCATCATGCCACATGGTAGCACTAGAGGTTGCCATGTGTCACTCAAATTCAGGCTTTTTAGGGTGCCACGTGGATGAGTAAAAATGTGCCACGTGGCACCCCAGTTGATGCCACATGGCACCACCCAGAAGGTGCCACATGGCACCCTAGGTGACGCCATGTGGCACCAACCAGAAGGTTCCACGTGTCTAGGATGATGAGGAGATGATGTCATCACACACAGGTGGGTAAATCAGAGGCTGCATCGTGGCCCAATAGGGAGGTTCCATGTGGCACCCCCGAAATGCACAATGACCCTCCGTGAAAAAAATATTATATATATATATATATATATATATATATATATATATATATATATATGGAACTCCGCCAAACATGGCAGCAGTTCCACTATATTCAACATTTCCGCCAGTTTAAATCACCGCTAAACTGCCCACTAACCTTCCCACCACATTTAGCGAAGAACGCCAAAACGGTCCACCATATTTGGCAGCATGTGTCAAAATGGACTGCCATCTTTAGCTATCACCAAATGGTACGCCAGATTCCTCACCAAATTTAGCAGAGGTGCACCAAAATGGTTTTAAGGTTCGCTAAAATGGGGAGGCTTGTGGGATTCGATCCTGGGACCTCCACCAACTAAGTTCTAAACTTAGCTTCGCTAACCACTCAGTGAACAAACTGAATTATTGCATAACTTCCCGGAATTTATATGAAAAGGGGTTTCAGGCCAAGTTTGGGGGACAAGCAGCAGTAGACTCCGAGCATGAGAGTGGAGCGCTCCTGTACGACCCATATGAACTGTTATAGAATGTATGACATGGTACGAATCTGTATGGATTATATGGATTTTGGCACACAAACTGAGGCAAGGTTGCCTCTTGGGTCAAGAAAGTGTCTGACTCAGATTGAGGCATGGAGACAATCATTTTTAGGTAAAATGATGCCATGAACGTAGTGGTGGTGTTAGTTTTCTGATCTAATCAAAACTTCCCCAGCTTAATTCCAGAATGAGTCATTTATTGCAAAAGCAGTGACACGGTAACCGAGGTAGAGGTGTCTCTTGGGCATGAAAAAGTCCGACCCGGATGGAGACAATTTGATAGTCATTTTTGGGTAATTTGACGTCGCGAATCCAATGATGAGGTCTTTTTTTGAAATAGAGCTTCAAATAAGCAAGTTAAGTGATGGAGAAGCCAATGTAATCATGCTTTTCATTATGTTGTTTTGTCATTAAATGTTGCAGCATAACATGTGTGTTATAGCTCTGAAGGAGAAGAGGGAGGTTGCAGCAAGGAAACAAGATCAACTTATTCCTTATATCTATTATTTTCTTATCTTCTTTCACATCAAATCAATCAGTTATATGTGACAAAGAAATTGTGCAACTTTCATGACAAGTGGCCATCAAAGCAGTTCTGATTCTCATGGTTTTTAGGATCTTTTGTATTGGCTACATATTTATGCTTGGCTCTGAGCAGTAGATCTAAGGATTTTGATGGATCCATATTGATGGGAGTCATATTTTATTCTTCATCTTTTTATGTATTGAGTATTTGGGAATGATGTCCATGTCAGCATCATGGATGCCTCCTGAGTAGAACTTGCCAAGTTGATACATTCCTGATCACATTCCGATCTCTTGTTTCCATCACCGAAAAGGGACTTTGGCCTTACAACTTGTAAAGGAGAGACATCATTACATTGAGCAGAATAAAGTGGTCAGGATTTGGAGCATGACCCGGAGAGGTAGCCCACATCGGGTGAACTTCGTTATCAAGGGAAGTGTCATATCCATTATGTTTATTATGTATGTTGTTTTTCCATGAATTTCCGCACATAGGATGTTAAATGAAAGCATGACATATTGCACATAAGGGAAGACTAAAGAGGTTTTCATTCACTTCAAATTCTAGCGCATAAGACTTCAACTTTACCTTTAATTTCAAATCGCTCAAGTAAAATGATCTATCATTGACACTTTTGAAGGAGTGACATAATCAACCAATTATTTGAAACTTATCACTCTCGAGTTCAGATCATGTGGTATCAGAGCAGGCTTGATATCGATTGCAGGTGTTGAAGCATAGGATGGAAAGGTCAACAAAACAATCATGGTTTGATGAGCTTCAAGAGCTCAACCAAATGCTTCAAGAAGAGAACATTGGATTGAAGACATTGTTGCATGTTGCAAAAGAAGAGAACCAAAGGTTGCAAGAGAAGTTGCAAGCCATGAAGATGCAGACAGAGGAAGGCTCTACGAATGAGATAGTGATAAGACCATCTTGTGACCATGGGAACTTCACCAATTATGGGTGCAAGCATGATAGTGAAAATGCATGCACACTTTGTCAAACAAATGAACATGACCTACATGCATCCATAAACCAAGGAGGATTCCTAGAAGAATCTTCCACTGATCCTTCTCACCAGGAACAACTAGACACATCTCAAGAAGCAGAACAAGGGTCCCAGTTTGAGGTGGAGGTTAATAAACCATGTATAGTTCCTTTCTTGATTAATGTTGATGATTCTTTTGAAATCCTTGAACAACATGCCTCTTGCATCGACTTAAAGTTGATGAGAAAAATGGGATACAAAGGAGGATGCCTTGGAACCAATGGCCAAGGTATTTTGGATGCCATCGAGGCAGTGGTTTGGCCTCAATATGTCAGGATAGGCTATATCCCAAAGGATGTTGGAGAAAGCTCCAAAACCATTCAGGTAGAAGACCCCATGAAAGTCACTGAGACTCCAGAGGTCAACAATTCATCAGGAGATGAAATTGATTCAGTGCAGGCCGAGAGCACAACTTCTCATGATCGAGGATTCGAGGCATCTCCATGAAAATCTGCCACCAGGAGAAGACCAACTACTAGAGAAAGGACATATCAGTAAAGAGGACATGTTCGGCAAAATGGTTGAACAAATGGGGAATATACTTTTGAGTTAGTTGAGAGTGGCCATATTTTGTAAATCATATTTTGTGATTCATCCCCCGTAGAAGGGTATTGTGTAAAAGTGATAATTGTTGATATCACTTCCTTATGTGGCACATGTTGATATTGTTAGGCCTTGTGAGGTAGTTTGGGTAAGGGTTTCTTATTGTAATTCCAATGGACATGAAACTTAATGTAATGAAATTTGGAGACCAAAAGTATTTTCAGTTGGGAGGCATGATCCGTATGGATCTAGGGAACATCACAAAAGTTTCAGAAGTGTCCTAGAACGCACAGAATCGACCCAGGACGCTTAGAATGGCTTTAGCAGACAGAAAAGGGAGAAAATTCAAAGTTTCCAAAACTCAATTAAAACAATATGATCGTGAAGAGTGTGTTTCAAGCTTTCCAACGGTGCAAATGGATCATCAAATGGAGTTACAGATCAAAAGTTATAAGCGGTCAAACTTCTGGTCAACCCAGCCCAGTCAGCAGGGATGAGTTAGCATCTGTACTACTGATGTTAGCATCAGTACGGATGACATTAGAATCTGTACAACCTAAATGGATAGCACAGAGAGTGACATGTTTCATGGTGACATCAACATGTCACGTGGCAACACTATAGGTTGCCACGTGTTACTCAAATTTAGGCTTTTTAGGGCGCCATGTGGACAAGTAAAAATGTGCCACATGGCACCACCCAAAAGGTGCCATGTGTCTAGGATGATGCGAAGATGATTTCATCACACATAGGTGGGAAAATCAGAGGCTACCATGTGGCCCAATAGGGGGCCACCACATGGCACCCCCAAAATGCACAATGACCCTCCGTGAAAAATATATTAAAAAAGTATATATATATATATATATATATGGAACTCTGCCAAATATGGCGGAAGTTATGCTATATTTAGAATTTCCACCAGTTTAAATCACCGCTAGACTACTAACTAAATTTCCTGCCACATTTAGCGGAGCGCGCCAAAACGGTCTGCCATATTTGGCGGCATGTGCCAAAACAAACCGCCATTTTTAGCCATCGCCAAACAGTTCGCCAGATTCCCGCCAAAATTAGCAGAGGCATGCCAAAATGGTTTTAACGGTTCGCCATTTCCAAAATGGGAAGGCCTATGGGATTCAACCCTGAGACCTCCACCAACTAAGTTCTAAACTTAGCTCCGCTAACCACTCAGCCAATGAACTGAGTTATTGCATAACCGCCTAGAATTTATATAAAAAGGGATTTTGGGCCAATTTCGGGGGACAGGCAGCATAAGACTTTAAGCATGATAGTGGAGCACACCCGTATGGGCTGGTATGGACTATACGACATGGTACGGATCCGTACGGATTATACAAATTTTGGCATGCAAATCGAGGCAAGGCTGCCTCTTGGGTCCAGAAAATGCCCGACTCAAATCAAGGCATGGAGACAATCATTTTTAGGTAAAATGACGTCTCAAATGCAGTGATGGTGTTAGTTTTCTGATCTGAACAAAACTTCAACATCTTAATGTTGGAAATACTAGAACAACTGAGAGGGGGGGGGTGAATCAGTTGTTTATAAGCTTAAACAATTTTATGCCTTTTAAATAATTATTAAGATTTCTTCATGTGTCATCAATCAATCATACAACATATGGATAGTAAGAGTAAAGATCATCAGTCACACATAAAGTACACACAGAGACAGATTTTCACGAGGAAACCCATAAAGGGAGAAAACCTCTTCTTCTTCGAAATGATAGGCA
>JZKD02S0645336.1:840822-863567 GCA_000966675.3 Picea glauca
TTCCCCTAGAGGGTTTCCCAGGATAAATGCTATGTCTCTTGTGAATGTGTATTTCTCAGTGATATTGTTCTTATGATGCTCTTATCTATTGAAATGCAAAGAACTATAATAATGGCATAAACATTAACAATTTTCACAAGACCAACTCCCATAACTCTGCTGACTGTAGAGCCATTAAAAATAACCACCCCCATCAGAGCTTGTTTGTAGAGACCATACCCACTACATTTTTCAAGCAACTAGAAGCCATCTCTATCACCAACCCCACCTAAGTTGACCCATCCCTCATCCTCATGACTATGCCAGAACCATGTCGCCATAACATTCCCCTATTCACTGACAACTGCCAAATTAAAAATGAACTTGCCACTCTCATTTTTGACAATGGCAGTCAAAAGAATATGATATCACAAGAGTTAGTCCAACATCTGCAACTCCCCACCACCCCACACCCCGATCCATATCATCTTGTCTAGGTACAGAAGGATGGTCCTCACATTACTATTGCTCAATGTTGCGCCATCACTTTCGCCATTGGTCCTTTTTGTGATGTTGTGATCTGTGACATGTCACCGTTATATTGTGTTGATCTCCTTCTCAGTATTCCTTACCAACAAGATCGACAAGCGGTGTATCATGCCAAGACTCATCAGTACAACCTTAAATAGGATGGGCGCACCTATGTACTTGCGTCATTGTCTATTACTTCACAACATCCGTGAACCACTACCATAGCCACTCACCATGCTATCAATACCATCAATGTCTCTTTGTGTTTGCCCGCCATGTTCAGCCTAATAACCTCACTAATCTGACACCTCCCAGAATACTCCCTCTACTCCTGGAATTTTCCAATGTCTCATAGTCTCCCTCAAGGCTCCCACCCTATCGAACCCTTGATCCATCCATCATTCTCATTCAATACACATCTTTACCCAATGCTCCATCATCTTGCTTGGTTACCCAAGACACTATTGAACGCCCTCTAGTTACCACTTACCATTATTGCACCCAAGTAACAATTGAAGATCGCCATCTCTTGCACCAGATTGCATCTCATTTTTCTCTTAGCACGATGCGTAAACAGGGAGGTGACCTGGTGACTTACCACTCTGAGACCCTATCCACAGCCAAATTTAATTACCACCACTACGCCAAAGAATTCCACCTCCCAATGTCAGATTTGCAGAAGCGGAAACCTTACAAAAAGGCCACACACACTTCTATAGACTTCTTACCTTTTGAGGTCTATCTTCAATTTCAGTATCGAGCACCCACAAAGATGCCTCTCATTTTGAGTACATTAGGATCAAAACATCAACAAAGAGAAAAACAAGCCGACCATAGTGGCATTCAAAATTTATCACAGAAACACACTCCAGTCACAGCTTCCTTGCAAGTAACACCAGATCTTGCCAAGAAACATCATGTTTCATACTTGGTGGGTCAACAATGCCAAACTCCAGAGACAAGACAAGTGGATGACAGTCAAGACAATGCAGCGAAAGTTCCCTTTGTTGGTGGTGGAAGCATGGATGCTTTCATATCTAAACATGGAGGAATTGGACCAATAAGGAAGGATGCCAACCTTCCTTAGGAAGCGCACAATAGAGTACAAGTCATCCATGGAAGGCAAGAGGAAAAGAAGAAATAATGCTATGTTAGTTTTCTTATAGTTGTAAGCGTCAATCAATCTGTTATTGTAATAAAACATCTGTCAGTCTAAGTAAATAAGGGTGATGTCTATTTTAATTAATATTCAATTGTGTCAGTAAACACTGCAGGAAATTTCTCTTGTGAATCTGATTGCACAAAGAATTGAAGAAGAATAAAGCGACATCTATCATTTGTAGGATATGGTATTGATTGTTTAAGAAGGGAGAAAATCCTCTAATACATTTGATGAAGCTTTTGTGCAACCTGTTTTCTCTAATTCGTCTTGTGTACAATTTATTATCATTTTGATGAGAGAGAGAGAACCTAGTAATTTTTGTTTTCACTATCTATGAGTTTTTGCGAGAGAGAATGTGCATCTCTGGTTTTACTAGGGCATGAGAAAGACATTATTTTAATTCTTGCTGGGGGGGGCAATGTGAAGGATATACCAAGCATATATCTCCATCAAGGCAGTGTGCCCCTCTCTTCTATATGGTGTAGAAGTGTGTCCCTCTTCCTATAGGGTACTATTGGCACAAGGGCAGACCCAAGGTTCAATGCTCAAGAGCACACCAACAAAACCCTAACGATCAACCCTTTCGGAAACACCTATGAAGTAGATGAATTCTCACCCGAGGTAGAGGCATGGGTGGTTACAACACTCAGATGTTTGCAACCTTAGCTGGGACACCGATCTATGATTATAGAACTTAGAGATCATCTAGCATGGTTTATCCGTCAATATTCAACCCTTACAGCACTTCACAGATAGCACAGAGTATCACAGTGAGTACTTAGATATAAGATAATTCATCACTTAGACACAACAAGATAGATCGGGTTCAGTAGACCAAGAGCTAAGCATATATTAGATCTAACATTCATTGCTATCTCAAAAGCACAAAGCATAGCTAAATATATTTAATCACATCAAGCACTTAGCCAAGAAGGGGATAAACACATTAGGTCAAAGTACAGAGAAAAATACACAAAGTTACCGTGGTTCACCCCCACCTTGGGGCTACATTCACAATATATTCTTCTTTATTATCTCAGTCAAGCAGTTACAACACAGAGATTCAACAATCCTTTCTTCACACAGAACATAAGATTTGCACGGCTCGCTAGATCCTTCTTCCTTTCACTTCAGCACAAAACAACTTGCAAGCTTCTTACAATCATGCACAGAGCATTTACAAGATACATTTGATCACATAGATCCGGTTCTGGCACTAAGCTATCACATAGATGTACTACTCTCCCCTTTTTTTCCCCTTTTTCTTACATTGCCTAAGTATCTATTTATAGATTACAAAAATGGGCCTAAACGTGGGTGAACCCATGGGTCGACATCCCTTTCCCGTTACATTAACCCAAAACCCTAAAGGGACCCAAAAATAGGTCTAGTTTCCATGATTTCTGCTTCGTGTTGCACTCCATCTTTGGCAAGGTGTCGAAGTCCCAAAAATGGTCAAATATGACCAAGTATTCTTCAAAATTTGGTCAAGGGCCAATAGGTCCCCAACACTCACCTGTGACTCGTCCTGAGTCACTCTGTTCTGATCAATTTTTCCTTGAATGCTTCAATCTTGGCTCAAGCTGCTTTGACCTACTGCAGTGCGACAACCTCTTGCTCGGTGAATTCCTGGATCACTATATCATTGAGCAGTCCTTCCAGGTGTTGTTCTGCAGTGATGACAACCTGTTTGAGTTCAGCTTCATGGCTTTCAAGTTTAGCGAACAGTTAGCATGCCTTTTCTTGGATTGGTTGAAGTTGTTGGGAGACTTCCATCACTTTACTTTGCAACATATGTACCTGTTGTTGGGCTGTGCATTGTTCTGCAAACCTCTTCATTCTTTCGACTGGGGTCAAAGTATTTATCTATGCCTGTAGCATGTCTGCATGTTGTTTTGCTTCTTGGATTTGTTCCTCTAATGTTTGCAATTATGGATTCTATACGAGGGTTTCATAGGTATGGGCGCTTCTATCACTCAACTGCTTTCATTCCAGGGAAAAGGTTTTTAATCGACCAACTGCGCTTCGAGAAGTGGCCTCTCTTAGATGTCTTATTTATTGGGGGGTCTTAGGCACGGTGAGGAGCTCCAGATCTGTGATGCACTATTGGATTACTGCTTCTAGTTGGGTCACCTGTTGTGGGAGACGGTCTTCCATCTTCACTTCTATGACCGTCACAGAGTGAAGTGATTTGTGAACGCTTTTCTGTTCTTCAAGTTGCTCTACTAGCAACTATGCCTTTTCCTCTTCCCACTTTGCTTTCAGGGTAAGCTTTTCCTGTTTTTCCTCACTTTGTTGTTCTAGAAGTGATTTATGTGATTGCATCAAAGCCTGGGTGGCTTGTGTTGTGTTTTCCTGGGCTTGTCGAAGGCGAGCTTCAACTTGATCAACGATCTAGTGTAGATGAGTGGGCTCATCATCTGTTCCTGATGTTTCGCTTATCAAGGACGCTATATAAACTGCTCAGCTAGAATGGAGTTCCTTATACACTTCTTAGAGTTCGCCCTTGATTAGGTTGAATATCTCCTCCTGCTTTGTTTCTTTCTTTTCTACGAGCTCTAGTGAAACATCATTCAGCGCAACAATTAAGAAGTCGAAGTAATCTGGGGTAAGGGTAGTTTTAAGCATGGTCCGGGTGGCCTTAGATTTCTTTAGAGAGGAGGGTTTTGGTGGTGTAATCTTTCTTTTCATGGAGGGATCCTCCTCCTCTCTAGGTGGAGTAACCTCGCCTCTGTTCTGCTCAACTTCTGTGCCCCCTAGTTCGTCACCATCACCTCCCTGTGTAGGTGAGATCAAAGTAGTCTTCATGGATGTGCTAGGGACATATTCAACTTTGTCATCCTTCTTAGTATAGTTTGGCCCAGGTGTATCCATCATAGCTTCGGGGATTTCCTCGTCGGACATGTTTGCGGGGTCCACTACAACAAGGAGGTCAGCCGACCATTCCTTGGTAATCTCCTCCAAGTCATCTTCTATCATTTTGTAGTAGGATTGGAGCTGTTGTTTATGCTCATCACCGCACGCTGTAATGTAGGTGAAGTGGCAGTCCATGCTAAATTTCATTAAAGGTATAAACCTATGAAGTACGTTTGGGATGATTCATGGTGTAGACTGAATTGCATTCTTCAGTTGGTTGAAATAGGTGTGGAAGACAACATTGGACTACCACTTCTTGTTCATGTCGCTGGAGTACCACAGCGTATAGAACTTCATGGCTAGTGGTTCGAAAGGTTCGATCTCCAGAAAAGTGGCTCCCTATGGCAGTTCCCAAGCGATGAAAGCGATGAGTATGAGCAACCAACTAAAGTGGAACTAATACCCTTGGTCTTGCGCCCCTCTGCAATCCAGCTCCAACTGGTTTACAAGATGTTGTGCCCAATTCATCTGTAGTCCCTCGGCGCACTTCCCTGGGAGGTCAACTATGAATCCAATCACCTGTGTTGGTCTGTTATTACTAACTAACTTGCCCGCGATCATTTGACAGGCAAGGCGCACTGCGCCACTCTAGATAGAGGATACCTTGTAGCCTCATGTGCCTTTCTCTACATTGCCATAAGTTTCTTTTATTTGCTGTGATAGTGCTCAGTCTGAGGTCTTCCCTAGGTAAAAGTCCTGTGGGTCAGGGCCTTGCATGCTAAGTCCTTTGATCCGATTGATCAGAGTCAGATCCATAGTGATGCGACAGTCCAACCATAAGTATCCGCCATGGTATCAAGACAACATCAACTTGATGCATGTGTTGACTTCATGGTGTCTGCTGAAGTGAGGGATCTTCATTAGGTTGAGCAGTGTGGACTGCGTGAGGTTTTGGTTCCAGGATTGTGGGAAAATCTTAGGATTTCTTCCTTTGGTCTTGGTTAAGTACTTATGCAGAGCTAACATGTTATAGGTTTTGCGATCTCCAAGGTTAAAATCATTAAATTTCAGTGCTGCAAGCTTATCCTGGTCAGTACGTACTGCGCACACCCCTTTCGGAAGATACACTATGATCAAGGTGTAATAAAAGTCTCTGGGTACACTATCACGGTTAATATTGTCGCTCAAAGGCAATATGTAAATTAGCAGAATGTGTGGGATCAGCTTGGCATTTGCAATATCGTCTCTGTGCTTTGTTCTTGTGTTGGTCGTGGTTTGGGAAGGTCCTGCTCTGCGAGCAGTGGATGGAGAAGCTTGGACTCCTCATGTTGATGATTCTTGCACACCTACAGACATACTTATTTCTGACATGACTTTCTCAGCCATTAAGTCAATAAAAAATTCTTCAACTACTTTCTCAATAGCGCTGACTTGTCCGACATACAAGCTTAGGTCCACTAGCTCAAGTGTGAAAATGAATTCAGAGACTACGATGAACAGTATGGGAACAAAGCAATGATCGCAAGGTGAAGTAATCTCAAGTTTCGGGCTCAAATTCTCGTTTAGCAAAATTATTTTTGATGCATGGTGTGACGAACTAAGTAAGGAAACTTAGCAACGGTCAGATTGCAACGGATAAGAGGCTACATTAATGGATGTTCTATCCATATGGTGTGGTCTAACGGTCTAGTGGTGAGCCATAAAGGCGTTTTGACCCGTTCGGAGCGGAAGTCGAACGGTTATATTGGCTTCCAATGGCTATATTTATGTGCCATGGTGAAGTGCCATAGGTCGTTGTTCTGATATCCCGACGAAGCTCAATTCCTATGATTTTTCCTTCTATGAAGTTTCCTCTGGAGTCTCTTGTAACTTTCCAATTTTGGCCCTATTCTTACTTAGCTTCCTAGAATTTTTCCCAGTAAGCTTCGTCTCAGTCATCCTTTTTCCATTCTGATTCTTATCTTCTCTTGACATAGTCACTTCGGATTGCTTAGGATCTTTCTTTAAATCCAAAGGTAATACTCCTTCACCATATGGATTAGGTATTTCGGTCTTCTGTGGTTCCTCTAATGCTCTTATAACTTCGATACCCAAGTCCCTGGTGTTCAATGGCTTAGGCCTATCCTCTTGTTCTTTCATCAAGTAGGAAATCCTTCTGGACATAAACTCCATGAGTTCTTACTTCTTATGTTCTAGAGCATCCTTTTCTTTTGTTCTCCGGATCTGGTCTTTTTCAATCCAGATCCTTCCTAGCAAAGCTAGAAATGGGGCGTGGTCCTCAATAAATTTAATAACTTCGAATTCTTCCTCTGTCGAAGTTCCATGGGTACTCATAGCTATCTGGGTAATTTTTCCACATAGGGTTACCATTTTTCCTTTAAACAATCTGATGGTTCCTAGTGAAGGGACCAGAGAAGGCCTTCCTAGGGTTTCCCAAGTGCTTTCTGTCATAATGTTCATTGGTGTTCCCTCATATAGAGCACAGTCAATGTCAAAGTCTCCTATGCTTACTTCGATTTTCTCCTTTTCTTTGAAGATCTCTGACAAACTGACATCCTTATGGTCATCTAGGGTTTCTTTTATTTTCAGTACCATGATCTCTGATTCTTTCTGGGGTTCTTCTATATTTTTAGTCTCTTGATCTCCTACAAAGTTTTCTTGTTCCATATTTAGCTTTTCAAGTCTAGCAATCATTCTAGGGAAATCCAATACTTCATGGTCCATATATCTACAACAGAGGCAACTAGGGTTTCTCCCAAGGAATTCCTTAGTAAGATGTCCTCGTCTTCTGCAATTGTAGCAAAGAGTTAATACTCTCTTTCTCTTCAATGATCCCCAACCCTTTTTGTACCGCATGCTAGGATCATAAGGGCTATCCTGCAAAAGTTTATTTCTAGGGTCCTTCATCCATTGGGTAGTCCAAAAACTCTTTCTATGCATAGGTATAACATATCTTTCACTATTCCTATCAGACCTATTCATATCAAACTTTCTTTTATCTAACAATGCTCTAGTTTTTAAGCTGAGACAAAATTTATCAAGCATACCTAAATCTATATGTTAGAAGTAAAAATTTTCACTTATTTGCTTCCACAGGGCACAAAGCTTTCAGGTCTAAAACTTGAACTATTCTTACCTTTACTAGAGGCTAGAGCTTACAGATATTACCTCTTTTCTGTAGAAATTTTTACTTTTATCTTTCTTAGAGCACAAAGTGTTCAGATCTCACTTCTTTTCTTCAGTATCAACCTCTTTTCTTGCAGATCTGACCTCTTTCCTTCATATCTGACCTTTCTTTCTCGGCACAAAGCTTTGCAGTTCAAGTAGAATACTGTGCACTAGGGCAACAGGTCTACGTACAAAGTTTATTTCGCACAAATCTTTTTCTTCTTTAGTTCCAAGCAATCACAGTTTCAGTCCCAGCAACGAAGCCATTTGTTGGCACAAGGGAAGACCTAGGGTTCAACGCTCAAGAGCACACCAACAAAACCCTAACTAGCGACCCTTTTGGCAACACCTACAAAGTAGATGAAGTCTCACCCAAGGTAGAGGCAGGGATGGTTGCAAGACTCAGATGTCTGCAACCTTAGTTGGGACATAGATCTGTGATTATAGCACTTAACAATCATCTAGCATGGTTTATCTATCAATATTCAACCCTTACAACACTTCGCAGATAGCACGGAGTATCGCAGTGAGTACTAAATCATTCATATATTAGACCAAGAGCTAAGCATATATTAGATCTAACATTCATTCCTATCTCAGAATCAAAAGCATAACTAAATCTATTTAATCACATCAAGCACTTAGCTAAGAAGGCGATAAACACATTAGGTCGAAGCACAGAGCACAATGCACAAAGTTACAGTGGTTCACCCCCACCCTAGGGCTATGTCCATAAGATCTTCTTCTTTATTATCTCAGTCAAGCAGTTACAACACAGAGCTTCAATAATCCTTTCTTCGCACAGGACAGAAGATTTGCGCGGCTCGCTAGATCCTTCTTCCTTGCACTTCAGCACAAAACAACTTGCAGGCTTCTTACAATCATGCATAGAGAATTTACAAGATACATTTGATCACACAGATCTGGTTCTGGCACTAAGCTATCACATAGATGTACTACTCTCCCCCCTTTTCCCCCCTTTTTCTTACATTGCATAAGGATCTATTTATAGATTACAAAAATGGGCCTAAATGTGGGTGAACCCACGAGCCGACATCCCTTTCTCGTTACATTAACCCAAAACCCTAAAGGGACCCAAAAATAGGTCTAGTTTCCCTGATTTCCGCTTCGTGTTGCGCTCCATCTTTGGCAAGCTTTCGAAGTCCCAAAAACGGTCAAATATGACCAAGTATTCTTCAAAACTTGGTCAAGGGCCAACAGGTACCATTCGCCCAGTTCTCTTAGTTCACTAAGTGCAACCTCCTCTCTCTATCATTTTGTAATTCGCTCCTTCACTCTGGACACGTCATTTTTCATAAGGATCGTGTCCACCTTATTTAATACCCCTGCCCACCCAGATCACATCTCCTTCCATTAATTCGAGTTCCCTCTTCTTCATTAACACACCATCTATTTAATTCACCTCTTCTTGCTAAACTCATCCCTCTTTCAGATCCACCATCATGCTCCTTCAAAAAAATTGAATCTCCCTTGTATAAGATGCCCTCACACTCAGATCATTGTGGGATCCTACTAGCCACATAATCATCATGGACAAAGATGCAGTTTTTGATGAATACCCTTTTATAAAATCAAACATAGCAAAAGATGGAAGGTTCAAAGCATGACTGGTAATAGAAGGGTATTTGGAAGGTATTGATTTCCATGAAAGTTTCTCACCTATTGTTAAAAGATTGTTTATATTCATGTTATGTTAGAACTAGTTGTGTTGGTATTGTTATATGTTAAAATTGTTTTACATGGAGTTTTTTGTGGAAAAGGGGATGTATTTGGAACAACTAGAATAGTTAGTTCAGAATCGCAACAAAACATTTGTTTGCAAACTCAAGAATCATTGTATGGCCTAAAGCATGCCAAGAAAATGGTACAAGATGTTTGATTCCTTCATGGTGAGCCAAATTTTACAAGAAGTGAGTATAACCATTTTGTTTATGGTATATCCATTATCTTGGTGTTATATGTTATGCTTGTTGCAAGCACAAGCATGGTTGAGGTCTACAGGTTGGCTCAGTTGGTTAGGATGTTTGATATGAAGGATCTGGGAGAAACAAAATAAATATTGGGCATGGAAATACATAGAGATAGAAAATATGGTAAGCTTGGTTATCACAATAGAAGTATGTGGTGAAGATACTCAGGAAATTTGGTATGAATAATGTGAAACCCGAAAAATCCCTTTTGCTTTCCATTGTAAGTTCTCTTCAAGTTTATGTCCTAACTGATGAAGAAGAAAAGGGTTATATTTCTCAAGTATTATATGCTAGTAGGAAGTTCGATGGTTTCGATGGGAAATGGTCATCACTTTACATGCAGTTGGTGTTGTCAGTAGACACATCGTAAAACCAGGTGAAGAGAATGGATATGGGTGCTTCAAACACAGAAGCACAAGTATCACCTACAATGGTTGCAGTGATTTACTCTGTGGTTATGATTCATGAGATTTGGACAAGAGGAGACCTACCTCACGTTATGTTTTGCAAGAATGCAAGGATCTATTGGGTAAGTTTGGACATGTACAAGATGAGGTGTTCTGTGGTGGTCAAAGTGTTGTGCATTTGACTAACATTCCAGCAAATCAAAATGGGACAAGTGTAACAGTTTATTAGACATGTTACTCATGGAGGTAGAATGGTCCATACTAGAGTGAATCATGCAGACATGTTCATGTAACAGTATTGTTAGAGAAGTTTTGGAGATGTGATGGTGTTTGGATTCTCTTGGCTTGTAGGCAAGGTGAAGGATAAATTTGGGCATGATATATCAGGTAAATTGTTGTCAAGGTGGAGATTGTTGGAAACATTCCAACGAATTTCCCAACATGCACATGCATGCATATATATTTAGATTGTGCATTCATGCATGCATATATATTTATATTGTGCACTCATACATGCAACTATATTTAGATTGTGCATTCATGCACTCTTCAGTGAACAGGGTGTGTATCTATGTGATCTATTTATAATCAATTTGTGTAATTATGTGATAGATGTTATATATATGAGCATACCCATAGAGGTGAGAGTGCAATGCAGTGCAATGTGTGTAGAGAGCAGTGTGTGTGTGAGGAGAGGATGGTTGATTGACTATTGTAATTCTTCCATGAATAATAAGATTACTGAATATCATTTCTTGTGGTTTTTTTCCACATTGGGTTTTCACATAAATCACTCTGTCAATTGTGTGATTGTTGTTATATTGTGTTTGGTTTGATGTTCTCACTCTGTTTATGCTTGTTTTGTTTCCGCTTCCCAAAAATAGAATGATCAAAGGTTTACGGTCATTACGCTGCCAACAATAGGGTAGAATTCGCTCTCTTCTCTTGACCCAAGACCCTTCTTTTTATATCCTCCCCACCTGCACAAGAATTTATCAATTGAATTTAAATAAATTATTTGCCTCACTCAGTTTCCTTAAGATTAAAAATTTACTCTCAGATGTTTCTTAGCTTTTATTTAAGATTTCTCTATTTTTCTTGTCTCATATCTTTTCTCCTAGATGTTTATTTTCTTGTCTTTTAGATTTTCTCCTAGTTGTTTCTCTGTTTTTCTTTTCTTTTAGATTTTCCCCTAGATGTTTCCCTGCTTTTCTTGTCTTTTAGATTTTCCCCTGGATGTTATACAATTGTTTCTCATGAATTTAATAATTGCTATTTATTTATTCACTTATTTAATATCATGCACATTTTTTTGTTTCTTTCCAAGCTGTTTGTTTTTCTTTAATAATTTATATTTTTGCTTGAACGACGAGACACCAAACTGGTGTATGAGACCCCCTTGATTGTGGGACAAGGGACCCCCTCCACCCAACTATTTGACTAGTAAAGTCTACTGAGATATACATACCGAACTTGTGACTTCTTAAGAGGAAACATATGTTCTTAACCATTAGGCCCACTCAAATTGTATACCTCAATAAATCACTTATAATAAATACTTATTAAATTAAATAATAATAAATACTTATATAATACTTATACTTAAAAAGATTCATAATAAATAATTATTATGAAAATTTATTTAATTAAAGAAAAGGTTAAATAAGTGACCTTATTCCATAGAAAAACCCTGAAATATAACAAATAATAAATAATTAACCCTAAGGGATTGGTTTCTTTACAAAATGGATTCTAAGGAAAAGATTATCTCTCCTTGGTTGGTCTCTATAGAGAGGAAGGAACAAGAATGTTGGTTGAGTATTAGAATGGGAGTTCAGCGTGACCTTGCTACCCTTGGGCAGCATGGTCTACGAGTGTTACACTTCTAAGGCCAAGAGACTTACATGTATGATGATTCTCCATGACAGGTATGACAGTAACCCTTACAATTTACTGTAATTTTATTAAAGTTTTCCATTAAGTTATATTCATGTCTGGTTTATTTATTTGATGGCACTATGGTATCACAGCTTGGCCCAAACTCTAAGGGCCTATGGGCCCTATGGACATTGTTTATATAATCCCTACGTTTGAGTTATGTTCTCATTTTTATTACTATTTTTGGCTAGATCTGTCATTGTCTTTCATGTTAATGGAATAAAAGTTTTATCCCCATTGATTTGTGCCTATTTCAAGTGGATGGCGAGCGGGCATGTTGTATAAAAGGAATAATACAGTGTTCATGCACCCATAGATCTGAAGCACATGGGGGTAGGTTTTTGGTTGTGCAATAGTGCAATGATCCATGGATCTGCATTTAGTAGAAGAATTTGTATATAGTTGAACCTCCATGGTTTAGCTTTCCTTGTTTACACCTAGTCTGCATGTGATGCACATGGCCTTTTTTTTTATGGTATGATCTCTCTTTCAACTCATAAATGAATACATTATGTCCTGCATAAAGATCAAGTTCAAATATCAGATTTGTTATACCATTCTTATTGCAACACCTTGCCTCCATTGCAATATAAACAACAGAAGAAGGTAGATCGATATCCTCAATGCTTGAGCGCCTCAACTAAATTGCCAGCGATTCTTTAGTATGGTCGTTGCTGTTTTGTTTTTCTCTGAGGGTTGCAAATTTGATTATAGATATGAATTTGTTACTTATTTACAGATCTGAGTTTGTTACTTATTTACAAATCTGAGTTGAGGGTGCAAATTTCTTGCACATCTGAGTTTTTTTCTATTTTTCTGCACTTATATTTTCTTTATCTTCGGGCACTGTTAACAAGGGTTTCAAAATATACTTATGATAAATTTATTCTTTGATGCACTTTCTCTCCATAACATTTCGGCATATTAGAAATGTAGATCACCTCTTAAAACAAATAGATGAAACCATCAAATCCACCTCAGATCTGCCCCAACGAATTATTGTTCCTCTGATCGTTTACTTTCTTAGTTAGTTACACTCCACCTCAAATACATTATTAAACTTTTATGGATTTATAGAGCCAGATCCAACAAGATCCAAGGTACGTTCATCATCTTAAAAGGTCAGAACAGTTCAGGGGCGAGCTTCATTTTTGTTAGTAAATGTTGTTCTGGTTTAATCTCCATCCAAACTTGATTTTCTAGGTCTTTCTATGACCACAGTACATAAATCATATGGATTTGTTCATTAGAAAAATCATATACATGGTTACTGAAGTTGTGGAATTGTAGGAAAATGATTTCACATAGATGGAAAATTGCCCATTGCTTATGTGAAACTGGAGATTCTGGAAGGCGTTGATATGAAGCCATCTGACCCAAATGGTAGGTTTGTCCAAATTCACAATCAATTTCGTTGGAAGTACATATAAAGAAGCGTTAAGTTTCTTGTGATACGGTCTACAGAAGTGTTTTGCAAATTATGTAGGTTTGGCTGATCCATTCGTCAAAAGCTTCCTTGAAGTATATTAATTTAAGACAAAAGTGGTGGAAAGAGTTCAGATTCCAATTTTATACTGGGAGTCAACAAACCAACTTGTTCTGAATGTTTGTGATCTCTGGAACTCAGTCGACCTGTCAACTGTAGTAGTGATCAACTATATGGATTAAAGGTGGAAGAGATCCATAGAACTCTTGAATAGGGTTTCGAAGGTCAAAGACACTAGTGGAGATATCGAAGAAGGAGATGGATGTTGTAAGCTCTCTCTTCTTAAGCATGAGTGAAAAGTTATTGTGTGCCCGCCTCTTGGGCTCCCACTTTAATATATATTAAAATCGCCCATTTGGAATGTTCACATTTGCCTGCTCGCCGGCTTACTATTCTGAGAAAAACAACAGACGACATTGTTTCTCTTTTGGAATTGAGGCTAGGGTTTCTAGTAACGGTTATAAGAATTCGTTTCCGTTGGCCCTTAATGGTGTTAAACCTAAATTTTAGTTTGTAAAATATTTGTCCTCTAAGATAAGTTTTGTACGCAATTAGGGTTTCAGTAATCTGTGTGTGCATCTATTAGCTATTCGGAATTCTAACCAGTTGTTGGCTTGTTGAAAAGTTTTTTAGGCAATTAGGGTTTCAGTAATTTGTTTGCATCTATTAGCTATCCGGGATTCTAACCGGTTGTTGGCTTGTTGAAAAGTCTTGGTAGAATCCCATGAGGGCAATCTCTCTTAAGGTGGAAAGATGTGCAATTAATCGTCTCAAAAAAAAAAAACTTCACTACTGACATTGGATAAACTAAATGCTAATATTTCCAAATAACAAAACCTTAGTAAATATAAATATTAAAGAATAGCATGATCAATCTTCAAGAATGTTTGGCAAAAAGAATGTTTTGCTAAGTTGTGAGAATGCTTGGTCATAGTCTAAACGTTCTACGAAATTAATTTTTTCTGACGACTTTTTACAAGGACATTTGCATGAAATCCTGTAAGAAATTGTTAGATCTATTGATTTGAGTGATTATTTCTGTATAATCCTAGTGCCCCTAAGGTTTAAGCGTGATGAATTTTAAACAACAAAAAAATAGTGATTTCGTGCATATTTATGTCGTCAGATTCCGACGAAAAAATCCATTTTGTAAAATTGTTAGACAACGCCTAATGTGTTTGTGACTGAATTTTTATTGAGTATAATCCTCTCTTTCTTCAAATGGGATGGTGTTTGGGGACAAGTGGATGATTTGTCCATTCCTTAAGTTGTATAGATAACTGATCATGTGATATTTTGTTACATGTTCTGATTTGTTTGCTTTCACATAAGCTTGATTTGCCTAGACGTATGCAGAGAAAATGATTTGTTCTTGGTGGTACTGGTAAGGTGATAATCACCTTTGTGAATGCAATTAAAAATGGTGCTTCTTATTCACTATAGCTTGATCAATGAATCAATGTAATTGACTAGCTTGATTTAGATCCCATATCCATAGTAGTTGATCTTGAGCTCTAAGAAGAACCGCCCACCAAGGCTCTTTTAACACCTTTAGGAATAAGTTTGACGAGCGCATTTACCATAAGAACAAGACCTTTAGCCATAAATATTGGAATCATTGATTGTTAGTGACTCAAATAGTTTAATAAGAGCAAATGAGTTTTATTAAGGGCATATTTAACTTAGAAAATCTTATAATTGCTTGTGAAGGGCTATTGAAAATCGATATTTGGTCATTGATTAGCCCCATTGTGGGCTATTGTGCATTCATTTTTGAACCAATGCTCCAAGGGTGGTGTTGACGGGTTAAACTTCGCCTGACAACAACAAGGGGTACTCCTTGGTATAAGGTCCCAATTAGACTATACACCATTTGGATTAGGAGTCCCATCTAGAATTTGGCTTGGCTTCCATTTACTGTTGTCTTGTGGTTTTCATACCGGTTACGATCCCATGTAGCGATGAAGTGGGTGGATGCAATGCAAAGATGTAGATAAAGACTATGTATGTAAAGACAACTAATCTATTGCTAATCTATGCTAACCTATTCTAGCTAGGAGCACGCTAGAGTAACCGGTGGGTTATAATGCAACCAAAAATTTACACAACTTTTATACAGTTAGCTACATAAAACGAGGAAGATTGGAGACAATAACATACATATGTATATAATCATATTAGTCTCAATCACAAAAACGTATACAATGATAACCCACAAATATCAAGGCATCGAAATATTCAAAGAAATGTCAATAAATGAAGAATGATTAAGATTGTATAAAAATTAATCTACAACAAACAAAGCATTCTTACAATCCATAGAAACAAAAAATATATTCACTTGAAGTAGTTCAAAGCTTTGATCAGTTTCTACACATAATTCCTTCTATAACATGTTGCTCCTGAGGGATTCTCTCAAAAAAAATCTTGGGTCTATACAATTCTTGAAAAGCCAAAAAAAAGTCCTTCTCCAAGGAGTATCTAGTCTATTTTATACAAAAAGTAGTAACTCCTAATTTTCTTTTCGCCATCTTGAAGAGGTAGATACAAAATTGTTCGCATTCCCTTTTCCCATGAAAATTGGCAAAAAAGGACGAAATTTGAGGTAGTTAGGAAAAGGACGAAAGAAAAACAATTGTTTGTCCTTTCCCTGTGAAATTTTGCTTCGGAGATAAGTTTTCCAAACCTCTAATTGATTACATAACAACTCAATTCTCCTGTAGGATAGTTGTTCCAAGTTTTCTTCAGTCATAGTGATGTTGTCATCAAGGGCACCCATGTCCTTCTCTAGCCTTTTAATGTAAACCAATATCATAGTCTGAAGCTTTACTAGCTATAATAGATATAGGTCAATGAGATCGGTAGAGACAAATGTTGTTGCTTATACTATTTGTCTCCTTCAACTCGATTTGTCTTGGATTGCATTCACTAATTCCTCTGTGGAAAAATTATTCCCTAGTTCATGTAGTCTTGGGAGTCGCCCATTCCTTATCAACTCTTGTGTAGCTTTGTGATTCCTTGAACATATCGCCATTGCCTTGGTTACTTCTTTATATTTCTTTTTCCCTACCTATTGGAAATGATCTAATGCATATAGGTCTATTTTTCTTGCTTATTGTGAGGGTCTATACAACTCCAGAGGCACATCAGGATTCTCTACTATCCAAGTATCAATGTCGGCTATACCTTCATAGAAAGTGTTGTATTTTGTCAGCTACATTTTTATCTGGTTGTTTTGGCCAATAATTGTTGCATTCATATATGTCAATGATGGCACCTTCCAAATCATTTGTCACTTTTTATGCACTGGTCTTAAGTTGAGAAGCCTTCTTTCATCAATCTTTACTTGTTGGAGCCTGTCTTTTGGATCTTTGATTCTCGTATATTTTTCTTCATTCTATTGGCACAACCTCTGTATATTGTCCATAGTTGCATCCATAAATGCAAATATTGTCCTATTTGTTTCCATAGGGTCTTCCCTAACATCTCCTATGACATGGACGTGAGTAACCATTGACAAAGGGGCTCCTTCTGCTGCTAAAACCTTTTTCACTCTTTATTGCACGATTTGGCTGGTTTAACTATTGAATGTGAAACTATGTAGATCCGATATCTCGATTGATCAAAAAGTTTTCCAGGGCCCGGTACCTAAACCACTGCTCGTTGTTTGTGATCATGTACCTGAGATGGACATTCCAGGGATATTCAAGTCCATCATGTGTGTGTCACCTTCTCTATCATCTTCATTCTTCTTTTGTCTTTCTTCTTCAACATATTTATTTGTTGTTTCTTTCTCTGCTAATTCTATGATCTATATTTAGGAGTGGAACAAAATTATTAACAGACTGAATACAATAAACACGGAGATATGAATAAAAACACAAATATCTAGTGAACAATATCTTCTATTGAATAAATGAAATAGGATGAAACTGTAAAACTGAAGAACTGAAACACTTGCTCGAATGGTGGTAGCTATCTCTAAGAAGAGATGTGGCTGCTACACACATCCTTCTGATTAAAATGATTACAATGAGGCTCTAGAGGACTTTTTGATATTACTCATGAATTCCAAAACCCTAAACATCCAAAAACCTAACCCTAGGAGGTGAAACACCAAAACTTATGTGGGCCCCTATGGGTAAGTTGGTACCTCAACTTCCAAGGGTCATAACTTTTGCATACAACCTTTGTTTTAGGCGCGTGATATCCCATTGGAAAGGTATTTTAGAGATCTACTCATTACAATGACAAACTTTGAATTCATATACAATTTGAATATGGTGAGCCAATCAAACATTGTTAAGGGACCCAAAATGTCCCTAGAAGTACATCAAGATGTGTTGACATGAAAACATACAAAATAATTCAATTGGATTAGGTGGGTGGCCACCAATATCCACCTAGAAGATGTGTGGGACTTTATACATCTCCATAAGTGTAGAACCCACCATTACAAATAAGTATAGAAGAACGTGTTGAATTGAAACTGTCAAAAGGAGCCATTTGGAATAGGTGGTTGTCCACCAATATCCATGTAGATTAGTCCTCCCCCTTAGCAAGCAATGGTATCCATTGCGTTGATTTCCCCCATCAGGTGAGGAAAATTCTTCTCAATTTGGCCCCGGGTGAGCCACTTTCCTTGGTGTAGGAGTTTCCCTTCCTTGACAACACGATAAAGCTGGATCCTCTGCTAGCGAATGCGCTTGATATGTGTTTCCACTATCTGATCAGTGGATGCTTGTTCCATGCAGTCATGGTTGAGATATGTTGGTGTTAGCTATTCTGCGATCTCTGAGGTGTCCAATAATGGTGGAAAATATGGTCGAAGGAGGTCCACATTGAACATTGGGTGCAAGCCAAGGAAGCATGGAGTGTTGAGCTCAAAAGTATTGCTACC
The DNA here is from genome assembly GCA_000966675.3 of Picea glauca. Lineage (NCBI taxonomy): Eukaryota > Viridiplantae > Streptophyta > Pinopsida > Pinales > Pinaceae > Picea > Picea glauca. Next base: position 859,241 of record JZKD02S0645336.1, read on the forward strand.
CACAGCCTTGGTGATAGTGTAAGGCCCATAGTGAAGTGGGAGGAGCTTCTGATTAGGCCATGTGAGACGCTCCTTCTGAAAATGTAACTAGACTTTGTAGCCAAACTGAAACTGGTGTAATACCCTATGTTGATCATGGCACTTCTTGTACTTAGCATTGGATTTTTTCAAAATATCATGGACTTGTTAAAGGATGTGTTGAATCCGCTCAATTAATTTGGCGGATTTTTCGATCTCAGACTAAACATGGGAAGATTTTTTTGATGTGGTGACAAGAGGTAGTGGAACATCAATGGGACCCAAGGGTTGGAATCCCAACCCCACCTAAAATGGGCTATGATCACTGGAGCTATGGAGAGATTTTTTGTAATTATGTTGAAAATAGGGGAGACTCTCATCCCATGTACGTGGATGCTTAGAGTTGTACATGCACAGGATGTGAACAATCATCTGATTGACGACCTATGTTTGGTCGTCTATTTGGGGGTGGAAAGGAGTGGATTTAGTGAGCTTGGTGTCCAATAGTGACCAGAGACTCGACCAAAATGTGATGAGGAACTTGTTGTCTCGGTCGGAGATGATGGTTTGTGGTAGCCCAAAATGGACCCACACTCATTCAAAGAAGAGCTTGACAGTATCTTCCACTGTGATGTTCTTCTTGCAGACTGTGAGAATGGACATCTTCAAAAACCAATCAACGACCACAAATACACAATCATTTCCTTTCTTTGTGGATGGAAGGCCATACATGTAATCTATGGAGATGGATTCCCAAGGCTTCTCGGGAGTAGGAAGAGGGGTGTATAAACCTTGCTTTTTGATGTCTAGCTTAGCAATGCCACATGTTGTGCAAGATATGATATACTTGTTGACGTCCTATCGAAGTTTTGGCCAATAAAAATGGTTCTGAAGAATGGCCATAGTTTTCTCCATGCCAAAATGTCCTGTCATCTCACTGTAGTGGGATTCCCAAATTAGCTTTGTACGCTCTCTTGTAGGAACAAAAAAATGGCCCATATGGAATAATAATATGTCCTGAATGTGAAAATTGGTGACATTCGCGCCTGTACCCAAGAGATGATAGGTGTTGGCGAAGTCTGAATCTTGTTGATAAATTTGGGGCCACTAATATGCCTCATGTCCACAGGAATGGAGCATAGTGGTGAGTGCAGCCATGGGAGGTCGATTGAGGTAGTGAGTGACACGATTTGAGATCCATGTATTATACTTCATATGAGATGGAATTGCTACAGGTCAGTGGACCACTTCAGATAGTGGTCATTCTTCAATTTCCCTTATGTTTGTATGAACTGTGGAGGCTTGTGATCAGTGTGGAAAATCATCTCCTTTTCTAGAATGTAATGTCTCCATTGACAACAGGCTTGTACAATGGAACACATTTCCTTGTCATAGGTGGGGTATCTCCAGACAATATTTGACATTGTCTCACTATGGTATGCTACCGGATGACCGTGTTGAGTGAGAAATGCTCCTACAACATAGTCAGATGCATCAGTCTCAATCTAGAATAGTTGTTGAAGATCGGGAAAGGAGATAACTAGATTTGATCACAAGAGATGCTTTAGATCATCGAATGCTCATTGTTTTTTCTTCCCCCACACGAAATTTTCCCTTCCACCAACCTTGGTCACTTGGTTGAGGGCCCGTGCAATATGGGATAATCCCAACACAAACCATCGATAGAAGTTGGCCAGTCCCAAGAAGCTTTGAAGCTCTGTTAGTGTGGTTGGGGCTGGCTAGTCATGGATGAATTGGATCTTAGTTGGATCAATATGTACCCCATTCTCATCAACAATGTAGCCCAAGTATTGGACCATGTTCATGCCAAAGGATAATTTTTCCAAGTTGGCATATAGCTTGTACTGTCGCAGAGTGCTCAAAACCTGTTGAATATATTGCATGTGCTCCTCCCAAGTTTTGTTGAAGATGAGGATGTCATCCAAATATACCACCACAAAAGAGTTAGTAAAGGGTCTCAATATATCATCCATCAACCTCATGAAAGTGGTTGGTGCATTTGTTAATCCAAAGGACATGACCAACCATTCGAAGAGATCTTCTTTAGATTTGAAGGTTGTCTTCCAAACATCAGTTGATTCGATGGGAACCTGGTGGCAGCCAAAATTTAGGTCAATCTTGCTCAAGAAATTCCCCCCCTTGAGTTGGTCAAGAAGGTCATCAATCCCAAGAATTGGGTATCGATTCCTGACTGTGATTTTGTTTAAGGCTCTGCAATCAATGCAAAGTCGCCAAGTCCCATCCTTCTTCTGCACCAGTATAATCGGGCTTCCACAAGGGGAGGAGTTGCGTTTGATGTGCCTCTTTTGAAGAATCTCTTAGATCTGATGCCCGTTTTCATCATTTTCCATTAGCAAGTGATGATAGGCTGATTCATTAGGCATAGGTGCACTGAGGGTCAGATCAATTGGATGCTTGAATTGGTAGTGTGTCGATACCCTGGTGGGTGAGGAGAATATGTCTTTGTACTCTTCCACGATCCCATCCACTTGCTTCTGCTACAAAAAGAGGCTATGTGTAGAGGCCACAGATGTGGAATCAACCTTCTTCTTACTGTGGGAATGGATAAGAAAGAAGACACACTTATCGGTCTATGAAATGACCTTACTACATTGCTTAGCAGATGATCTAAAAATGAAGAAGACTTGTATTCTTGAAAATATTTGCAAGTTAAATTTTATGTGTTAAAATGCAAATGGATCAATCTTTGCAACACAAATTTAATAGAATTTACTCATTCAAGATGCATATAAATAGTAGCAATAACAGTGAACAGAAAACACATAACACAACAAATGATAAAGGAGTTCACCCCTCTCTTGGGCTACATCTCCTGGTCCATCTTCCAATGGATCTTTTGTATTATTTGCTCAAAGTGATCAAAAATGTTCTTTAAAATGCTCAAAATTCCAAATAGACTACTCCAATGGCTTCAGAACGTCCAAAAACCCCTAGTTGGGCTTTTTTGGCACCTCGTTTGGCCAAAAATTGAAGAAGATAGGCTTCCTGAAAGTCCCCCTTCAAACTTGTTGTCTCTGCATCTACAAATTGCACCCTTGTTGGCTCAACCTAGCCCCCACACATATTTAAGCGTTAAAACTCAGCACAGGGTGCAACCGCACAAACGGTGCGAACTGTAGGATGGTTACGGGCGCACCTAGCCCCTAACCACCAAGGTCATGGTCGTATGACCCATATGACCGCGCGCAAGTGTAAACAAGGGCTAAATTTTAAAACCATAACCACGGGGGTTAAAACGTGCTACCACAATGGTCACATGTGAAGCATATAACCATGCACATTAACACAACAGTCATATATATATATATAACCACACATATTACAATGGTCATATGTAATACAAATATAACCGTGGGCCGAGGCTTAGCCACGGCCTGGTTCATGCCCCAATTCACATAGTTTCAAACTTAAATTTATGTGAAACCATATATATAACAAGGAATATGGTGTGGCGCATTGGCAATGCAAACTTTGCAAAGGTTATACACGTGGGTGGAGGTCATGGGGTCGAACCCGGTGGACTCCAATAAGATTTTATACAAGAAACCAATAACAGGGTGCCACGTGGCACCATACAACCAACCAAATACTGCCATGTGTTGCAATGTCATTCATCCACATCTTCCAACTGTCTACCACTCAACTCTGCCACGTGTCGTACGGATTTCCACGTCAGCAGTCGTACGGATTGTACGAACTGTAGAGTCAACATCCCTTTTTTTTGCATGTTTGTCATTTTGAACAGAACATGCTATCTCTCGCTCTCAACGTCCATTTGAACCCAAACAAGTTGTGTTGGGTTTGTAACGATGAGTCCTACGCTCTCATTTGATTTGAAGTGATTCTGAGCACTTTGAATTTTGAGCTAAATTTGATCCCCTGGATCACACCTCCCCATTGGAAAGATTTTGGACCTCCAAAAGACTATTTTTAGTCTATCTGAAGATGAGGGTATAGTTCCCTCACCTTTCCAACCTCAATCCACTTGGCTTTGCTTGTATTTGTACCTTTAAGACCAACTCGAAGATACTCCACATTTCCTCGTTTTGAAGTTCACATTCTCCTGTCAAGGATTGTGTCTTCATGCAGTTCTGTAAGATATTCTGAGGAGAAATCATCTATAGATGGAACCTCAACATGCTCTCCTTGATAATCAATCAAAGGAGGCTCATATAATTTCAAATTCTCAACATTAACAACTGCATACATTTGCATATAAGGAGGCAAATCTAAACGGAAAGCATTGTTACCAATCTTGTCAATAATC
>JZKD02S0645336.1:867411-878061 GCA_000966675.3 Picea glauca
ACTTGCAAATAATCAAGTCTTCAAAAACCTATGCTCTGATACCAACTTGATCTAAAAATGAAGAAGACTTGTATTCTTGAAAATATTTGCAAGTTAAATTTTATGTATTAAAATGCAAATGGATCAATCTTTGAAACACAAATTTAATAGAATTTACTCATTCAAGATGCATATAAACAGCAGCAATAACAGTGAACAAAAAACACATAACACAACAAATGATAAAGGAGTTCACCCCTCTCTTGGGCTACATCTCCTGGTCCATCTTCCAATGGATCGTTTGTATTATTTGCTCAAAGTGCTAAAAAATGTGCTTTACAATTCTCAAAATTCCAAATAGACTGCTCCAATGGCTTCAGAACGTCCAAAAACCCCTAGCTGGGCTTTTTCGGCACCTCGTTTGGCCAAAAATTGAAGAAGATAGGCTTCCTGAAAGTCCCCCTTCAAACTTGTTGTCTCTGCATCTACAAATTGCACCCTTGTTGGCTCAACCTAGCCCCCACGCATATTTAAGCGTTAAAACTCAGCACCGGGCACAACCGCACAAATGGTACGAACTGTAGGATGGTTACAGGTGCACCTAGCCCCTAACCACCAAGATCGTGGTTGTATGACCCATATGACCGCGCGCAAGTATAAACAAGGGCTAAAGTTTAAAACCATAACCGCGGGAGTTAAAATGCACTACCACAATGGTCACATGTGAAACATATAACCGTGCACATTAACACAACAGTCACATATATATAACCACGCATATTACAATGGTCATATGTAATACAAATATAACCGTGGGTCAGGGCTTAGCCCCGGCCCGGTTCGTGCCCCAATTCACATAGTTTCAAACTTAAATTTATGTGAAACCATATAAATAACAAGGAATATGGTGTGGCACATTGGCAATGCAAACTTTGCAAAGGTTATACATGTGGGTGGAGGTCACAGGGTCAAACCTGGTGGACTCCAATAAGATTTTATACAAGCAACCAATAACAGGGTGCCACATGGCAGCCCATGACTGGGCCACGTGGCACCGTACAACCAACCAAATACTGCCACATGTCGCAATTTCATTCATCCACATATGCCACTCATCTATTCTACGTGTCATACAGACTGTCATGTCAGCAGTCGTACGAACTGTATGGACTATACAGTCAGCATCCCTTCTTTTTTTTTTGTCATTTTGAACAAAACGTGATATCTCTCACTCTCGACATCCGTTTGAACCCAAATGAGTTGTGTTGGGTTCGTAACGATGAGGCATACGCTCTCATTCGATTTGAAGTGATTCCGAGCATTTTGAATTTAGAGCTAAATTTGATCCCCTAGATCAGCAGAGATTAAAGAAATAGTAGTAGTTGGTGCTACCTCTGGTATCTTGTACAATTGTCTACCCAAAGAAATAATAACACTATGGGGTCTAGACTCATACAAAACATGACACTTCCACAAATATGTTTGTCCTAAATGAACATCGCAAACTTCAAGGGGATAAATATCACACAATACCTCATCTTTGAAAGGCTTGATGTTGTAGAGAACATGACACTATTGGTTGACACGAAGATATCTTCCTTGGAAAAGTCAGTCAATGTTATAGGGATGCAGGTACAGTGTTGTTGGCAGGTCCAGTCGCTTGACAAACTCTGTTGAAATCAAATTCTTCTGACTACCGCTATTGACAATGAAATGAAGCGGAGCCCCCTTTACCCACATCTATGAGTGAAAGAGGTGTTCCGCTTCCTCTGGTTCTTCTGGTTCGCTTGGCTAGACTTTGGTGGTAGTGACAATGAAACTGAGTTCAACATCGATAATCTGCTTCCCTCCTTTGGGATTTGATTCAGAATCAGAATCAACCTTTGACTCAGAATCCTTCAACTCGATCATGAGTGACTACTTGGAGCGACATTCTCTAGTGTTGTGCCAAGGTATTTTATCGTACTCACACCATTTTCCCGTGTCCTTCTTCGTCTTCTCAATGCCCTTTTTTTGTTGGGGCATGGAATGGTTATCCTGAGAGTGGAAATATTTTCTCTGTCCCTTTTTGTGAGGGTTGGGGACACCTTTTCTCTGCTTCAGCTGTGAGGAGTTTGCATATCCAAACTCTCGCATCTTCTACTTAAATTTTTGCTCAATCTTGACAGCGTACCCATAAGTCATACCCAATGAGGCAATTTCTAGAAACTCCATTTATTTTTAAATGTATCTATGCAAACAACCACAGTATTTGAGCACCATATGTCGCTCAGATTATTTGATACCCAATTTGGTGCACAAGGTATGGAAAATATTGGTGAAATCTGGTATTGTCTGGTCCTTTTCTTGACATATGGTGGTCCATATGGTGTATTGGTTCTTGTAGCTTCCAACAGGGTAGTAATGTTCTTTAATGGCATCCCAGAAGGAACCCCATGTAAGGGAAACCACAAATATTGTAGATTCCTCAATGGCCCTTTTCTCGAAGTAAGTGTCCCACCGGTCCTTAACATGGGGGACGACCTTTAGGAGTGCAAAAGTAATATTTTCCCTATTGTAAAAATTGTGGACCGAAAAATACCCTTTGAGTAGATTCAACCATTTATCTACAACATCTGCATATATTAGTCCTTCAAATAATGGAATATCAAAATTTACCAGTACCTTGAAGGGGGGTTCATGGCTGCTTGATGAAGATGCTTCTCCTTTGGGAAGTTGCCGAAGGATCTGCACAAAGTTGTCCATTAGTTCGTTACTTTGTTGTGCAAGGTCTTCCTCGAGCAACATTTTAAGAGGATCATCTACTCCATCATCTTTATTTTCATCTCCCATGGGTTGTTGTTGGGCTTGGTGTGACCGATATTGCAACAACTCGATTGGTTTGAGTCCCAACTTCTTGTACCCAGATCTTGTTGGGGACATACATGAAGACAAATAAATGAAGAGAAGACCGCTCTGATACCACTTATTTTGATTTGGGAGAGGAATGAACTGATTAACAAATTGAATGTGATAAACACAAAGATATGAAGAACAACACAAATATCCAGTGAACAATATCTTCTATTGATTAAATGAAATATGTTAAAACTGTAAAACTGCAGAACTGAAACACTTGCTCGAATGGTGGTAGCTATCTATGAGAAGAGATGTGTCTTCTACATGCATCCATTTGAGTAGAATGATTACAATGAGGCTCCAGAGGCCTTTTTTATATTATTCATGAATTCCAAAACCCTAGACATCCAAAAACCTAACCCTAGGAGGTGAAATGGAAAATTTTATGTGGGCCCATATGGGTAAGTTGGTACCTCAACTTCCCAAGTTCGTAAATTTTTCATACGACCTCTGGTTTAGGCACGTGATAGCTTGTTGGAAAGGTATTTTAGATAGCTACACATTATGTCGTCAAACTCTGGCTGTGGCGAGCCAAAAAAACATTGTTAAGGGGCCCAAAACAACCCTGGAAGTATAGCAAGATGTGTTGACATCAAAAAATACAAAATAAGTTAGTTGGATTAGGTGGGAGGCCACCAGTATCCACTTGGAATATGTGTGGGGCTTCAGAAAACCCCGGAAGTGTAGAACCCACCATTACAAAGAAGTACAAAAGAACATGTTGAACTAAAACTGTCAAAAGGAGCTAATTGGAATAGGTGGGTGGCCACCAATAGCCACCCGGATGATTTTGCTACCATCCTTGGTGCTTCAACTAGCTTCTTTTCCTTTTCTACAGTATATTTCATTTCGGCTTCAGCTTTATCCATCACTTCATTTTCTACCATGGCCTTTGCTATGTTGACTTCTATTTTATGTTTTTTTTTATCGTCATTTCTCCTTTTCAATACCTTATCTTTAGCTCTTCTCCTTTAATATGTTGGTGCCTCTTCATCCTCTTCTGCAAAACCTGAATGAGTTGATAATGATATGGGCGAACACCTCTCAGCTTCATCTCTCTCTGCATCATTTTTGGTTGCTTCTCTTGTATCTTCTCCATCTATGATTCTTCCTTTTGGATGTCCCTTCTTGTTGAATATAACTTCGTCCTAAGTTATGGCATTTTGATGCACCTATTCTTCTACCAAGAACTCAATGGTGTACTTGTACGAGAGTCTCATGCTATGGAACTACTCTTTGATGATGTTCTTGGGTTCATGCCTCCTGAATATTTCCTCTCCAAAGTGGTAGGAAAGGAAGACGTTTACTTCCGCCTGGGCTTGTTTGGTGCTTTCAAAGAAATAGTTGCCAATGTAAAGAGGTAGTGGAGGTCAAGTTTCTTTCTTTGATCTATATAGCATTCCTCTGACCCCATGTATGATAGTTTGTTACGCCACGTCTTGGAGTAAAATTTGGTCAGGAACGAACCAAGGGAGTAGATGGGGTGGTTTAATCTCACCATATATCCTTATATAGGTGTCATGTTCCATTAAATACCAATCCTCAATCCTTCTTATGACTATTATGGCCTTGTCTGGCATACAAGGTGGGGAGGTGAAAAAAATAAACTCATACAGTGGGGCAAGGAAGAGTTAATAGATTCTTTGATAATATGTTTGGTATTTGTTCTTCCAAATCACCTTGCAGTAGATGTGGATAGCAACGTTGAAAGGTAACCAACTCCAAAAAATGTTTGGGTACTTGTGTACGATACACATTATGTCTAGAAGATATGAAGACATATGGAAACTGGGGAAGCTTCCTGGTTGTGCTTGTGTTACCGCATAAATGGCATCTTTGATAGTTTCAGAAAAAAAATGTCTTCCCAATTGAATGAGACCCCCACATCTGCACATAAATAAATTAGGGGCATGTATGATAGGGGGAAATGAGTTGCATATGGTTCCATGTACAACCTGCACAACATGGCTACCATATATTGGTAATTTCTCTTTAAATTGGTTGTGGGATATCCACTCTTGGGTCAATATTTGAACTACTTGTCTGCTTTATACCATGCGAGGGATAAATATTTTGGTGTAAGCTCCAATTCATTGAGGATTTTACCATCCAGTATTTTTTTTCCAGCTTCAATATGGTAACACTTAGCTAAATCATCGGGCCTGAATGAAGTTATCGATTCTTTCCTTGGATTAAAGACATACCAACTATCTATGTCAGTGTTTTTCAAAATATAAGAAATGGTGTCTTCCCAAGGGAAAATTGTTGGATGTGCTACCACTCTGAATATTCTTGATTTTATGATATTCCTAAAAACCCAGAGCACATATGGTTCCTCTGCCTCTGCAGATAAGTTTTATTTCTTAAACATATAATATAATTCTCCCCATTTTATGGCTTCTCCATCTTTGTCCAGGAGTCCCGTTGTATCAGCATATATGGTCTCGACACTTTCTCTCTCTATTGTCTACTCGGAGCTATCAAATGGCTCAAACCCTATTGCTTTCATCACCATCTTCATTCCTTGTGACATGTTTGAATCTGTAGATAGGATAAGTTTAGGGAATGTCAGTTGGAAACAATTAAATGATCGGACAATTATAAGAATTAATGAAAACAAGTCAAGGAAATCTACTCCTTGCAAATATAAAGTTTATAGTAAACAAATGCATAATGCAATTTTGGGGTGAAAAGATTGGGGATCATCCTGGAAAAGATAAATCAAAGGGTTAGTAACAACTTCTTTAATGCGAATCGGAAGAGTTAGTAACAACTCCTCCGATTGTATCGGAGGAGTTAGTAACAACTCCTCCGATTATATCGGAGGAGTTAGTAACAACTTCCCCAAGCATATTGAAGGAGTTAGTAACAAATCCTTCAAGCACATCGGAGAAGTTGTTAGTAACTTTTTCAAAACGTATTCAGAAGGGTTAGTCATCATGTAGAGGAGCTTGGAGAACTTACCAGGAACTCCTTTGATTGTATTGGAGGAGTTGAAAGTAACTCCTCTAATATGATTAGAGGAGTTGTTTTCATTTGTTCTGAAAACGTACAAAAGAGTTAATGTCAACTCTTCTGAGCATATCGGAGAAGTTAGTAGTAACTACTCTGATATTCTCAGAGAGTTAATACACAATTCTTTGGTTTTGGAGTTAGTATTTTCCGTGAACAAGGATAGCGACCAGGAGTACTATGGATATCCTCGAAGGATTAAAGTCTTTATGCCTCAGATGAGTTTTTGGATTTACAATGGTTAAGTGAAAGAATAAAAGGAAATCCATCTCGATTAAAAAAGGGGGAAGAGGTCAATTGTTTGTATATCCCAAAGCCAAGAGTAGATTCAAAATGAACATAAGTATGGTGTAAAATGGAAAGGTAGGGTTAGGGTGAAGTGAGAGGTAGGGTCATGGAAAGGTGAGGAAGAACCAAAAAGAGAGGTCTATCTATCTATGGAAAAGGGGAAAGAAAAACTACAACAAAAAACCTAACCCTATATTAAAGAAAAGGAGAGAGGGAGGTAACCTTACCCAACCTATGCTGCCACATGTTGGAAATGGATAGGGGAGGGTTCCAAATGACATTCATGTTGGCATATTTATCCTTTATTTTTCTCATTCAATTGCAAATGGTTGAATAACAATAGCCTCATCCCCATTCCATTTTATAGAAAAAGGTTAATTAATGACATTTAATGCGGTACTTGGGTAAGTTAGGTTGGAGGAGTTAATAAAAAGTGGTCTTATTAGTTTGAAAGAGTTAGAAGTAACTCCTTCGAACATATCGGAGGAGTTAGGAGTAACTCTTCCGATATGATAGGAGGAGATTCCACCAACTCTCGCGATATCATTTTGTATTGCAACAAAAGAAGGGAACTCCTTTGAACTAATCGAATTAGTTTGAAGTAACTCCTCCAAACTACTCGAAGGAGTTTGAAGTAAATCCTATGAACTGCTTGGAGGAGTTGAAAGTAAATTTGATCATTAAAATTTAGATTGCAACATTAAGTGCTCGTTTGTTTTCCAAGCGAAACATGAATTACCAGAAGAATATTTAAATGAAGAAGGGACTTATGAGGCTTCCTCTTGGGTTCAAATCTAAAGAGGATCCAATTTTGAGGAAAATGATAGAGTCAAAAGAGAAAATGGAAGGTTGTAGTGCATGTCACAAAAAATGGTGAAACATTGGGCAAAGCCTTGGATCTCTGTAGGACGATGTCCACTTATAAATTTTGTAGCAAGATTTATCCATTACGCAAAACCATAAGAAAGAAAAGATAGGTCCCATAACTTGCATATTGAAAAGACTAAGGTGATTCAAAGAGCGGTGAGGCCTATTCCAATTGAACAGATTGCTTTCAAATTTATATCTAAATCTTATGGTAAATGGCTAAAAGAAAGATGTAGGTAGTAAAATAAGAATGAAACATCAAGAATGTTGAGAATACAAGTCATAATGCATTCCTCCGGTGTTCCTCTGCTGCCAGTGAGTGTCCATAGCCCCGATAGAGTCACCCCGGTGTCACAAGCCTTTCTCCATTGTCAACAAGCATCCATAGCCCCGACAGAGATATTTGCATGTCCCATGTGATTTGGAAATCCTTTCCCCAAGCCTTTACCTTTTATAGTATTTGATTCTCTTTTATTTAGAGATATAGGTTGATGGGGGGATTCCAGTTAACCTTTAAAGGAACTAGCGATGACACCTATGATGGTGTGATCTAATAACTTGATTATAGATGAGAAAACTTCCTGAGTCACAATTCCTAACCTACTACAAATATTTCATCCATACCATTTAGTTTAGCTTGTATTAACATAGAAACCTGATGTTCAGTGTAGTCTCTTGGCTCTCTGTTTTCCCAATGTTTCTTCATATTGACAAGTTATGTTCCTCCACCACATGTTTACTTGGGATAATGCATAAAGGGATTGCATCTTTGGGGAGAGAAGTAGAATTGACATCGTATCACATAGATGTTTAGGCTCTTTACACCAGATGTGCTACATTTAAGCATGTGACTTTCTTTAGGTTGCGTGAAATTCAAAATCACAAGGGTAGACATCAAGAAGGACAAAGAAAAAAATTCTAGTAATCAAATAGATCAAGAAAAACAAAACTAACTAAAGAAACAAAATCAAATGCGAAACATAAATAGGTTTTATTTATGTACAATTGACTAGTAGCCTCAATGGATAAATGATATAATGTTTTAGAACTTGGCCATTTACAGGGAGAGAGTCGAATTATCCCTGAATATTTTGTAATCGAAAAGTGCCTTGGCCAATTTTTTCTTTGATAAGGTAGGGGCCAAGCCAAAGTTGTTTAAATTTTGAATGTTTCCCTTTATCTTCATGTGGCTTGTCCCATTTTAAGACTAATTCCCCAACTTGGAAATCTTTCTCACTTGCATATTACTTATCAAACCAACATTTTACTATTTGTTGGTGAGCTTCAAACTTGGTTTTGTTCTTGTCACGTATTTCCTCAAGGTTTAGTAAGGTATTGATGCGACTTTGGTTGATAGGGCATTCTCCGCCTCGAGACAGTTGTGTAAGTTGGAGGGAAGGTAGGTAAATGTTTGAGGGTAAAAATACTTCTTTCCCATATGCAAGAAATTAAGGTGAGGTTTCGATGGAAGATCTGGGGATGACACGATCTGCCCAAAGAGAATTTTTGCAATACATTGTACCAATTTCTCTGGTGATCAATCACAGTTCTTTTAAGAATACATATGATGTTTTTGTTTGTAGATTCTGCCAGGCCATTTCCTTGGGGATCGTAATTGGATGAATAATTTAAAATAATCCCCTTTTCCAATGCACACTTAGATAATTTCAAAGATAATAAGTAAGTATCATTATCAAATACAATATATTTAGGAATGCCAAACCTCATGATAATGTATTTCTCAAGAAAATTTATCATTCACTTTTACTAAAGGTATTACTTCAATCCATCATGTAAAATAATCAGTTGTGGTCATAATATACCTATGTTTTTTGGATGAATGATGATTTATCTCACCAATGATATCTAGGCCCCACTGCTCGAAGGGTTCCTCCACTTCTACAGGTTGGAGAGGAAGAGAAGATTTATGTTCCCTCCCCACAACTTTTTGACATGCTTTGTAGCTTCTCGAGTATACGTGAGCATCCTTGAAGAGGGTGGGCCAGTAGTATCTTGATCTCATCACTTTGTGAGTTTTTGTATCTCCTGAGAAATGACCACCAACTAGTCCATCGTGCATATATTTTAGGAACTTATCAATGCCTTGTTTTTCAAGGCATCTGAGTAACACTCCATCGTAATTATTTATGAACAAGACGCCATGTAATAATTGATATTGTAAAGATTTCACCCTCAATGCTCTTTTTTTATTAGCATTGAGATGGTTCAGAGTAGTTCCATGCTATAGATAATATTTAAGATCATTGTAACATGATCCTTCAATGGATAGAAAATATGGAACCTGTTGAGTATACATTATCGGTTCATCTTGCCGACCATCCTCCTCTTGTTCTTCAATGTTAGCTCCTTGTGTCACTAATTTACACAATCCTTGACCTTTCATAATGTTGGATGGTTTAAATTTGAGGTCATACTCTTGTAGAGTTATCATCCTTTTGCATGAGTATTGTTGCTAATGAATGATGCAGAAAATCTTTGGAAAAATCAGGACTCTGAAGAGATGGTGCATTGGCTATAACAGTTTTAATGTTTTCAAACGCTCCCTTCTCCAATGGTGTCCATCTTTTGTAAAGGTTTCAAAATTTCAGCAAAATATGGAACAAATCTTCTGATGAAATTGATTCTGCCGAAAAAATAATGCATGGACCTTTTGCTATGTGGTGAAGCAATTTGTAGAATGGCTTTGGTTCTCTCTGGATCCACCGAAATCCCATCTTTATAAATAACATGTCCCAACAAAGTTTCATCTTAAACAACGAATATAGTTTTCTTGGGATTAAACAAAATCCCATATTTTTTGCAACATTCAAAATTTTGAATTAGATTTTTTGGGTGGTCTTCTCGTTTTTTTAGAATAAACAGTGACATCATCAAGGTAAACCACCATGCTTTGACCGATTAATCCTTTGAAAGTAATGTCCATCGCTCTTTGAAATATAACTATTGCGTTCATAAGGCCAAAGTGCATTCTTCTATAAGCATTATTAAGTTCCCCATTTAGTTTGCAAAGTGGTATTTAATCGGTCTGGTTCTAACATAGTTACCAACTTAACGAGAAATCTCCAGAGTTCTCGTTTTTCAGAGGCTGCATTTTTTACCCCTATTTCAAAAAATGGTGCTACCGGTAGAATCATTTTTTTGAAACGGGGTAAAAAATGGGACCTCTGAAAAAAAAGAACTCTATCGGTAGCACCCTTTTTTTTGCAGTGGTTAAACTTTGGACCCATTCAGAGCCGTTGCGTTGACAACTTAAGTCATTGTGGACAAAGACCTTAAAATTGGCCCTTGAATCGAAAAGCAGTGCTACCAATAGCACCAATTTTTCTTTTGGATTTAAAAATATCACTTAATTGAAATGGTGGTCTCAACAACGACTACCATCAACGATAAACAACTCAAAATCGACTCTTAAATCATTGCTTAAATTTTATTTTTTTTATACTTTTTTAAAATTTACATTAAAAAAATAAAGAAATTTAAAAAAAAAATAAACTAAGAGTTGGTTTTTTAAAAAGTAAAAAAAAATAAATTATTAGAAAAATTGTAACCGAAATTTAATGTTTTTTAAAGAAAAATAAAAAACTT
>JZKD02S0645336.1:878520-905297 GCA_000966675.3 Picea glauca
TATATATTTCTAAGATTTTCTCCTTTCTATTTATTTATTTTTTAATGTAAATTTTAAAAAAAAAAATGTAAATAAATTTTCAAGTGACCATTTCGGGTCCAATTTTGAGTAGTTTATTTGCACAGGGATTTGTTGTCAAGACCAAAATTTCAATTAGGTCGTAAATATCTATAATTTTAATGTTTAGAAAAAACAATTGTTCTAGGTAGTATCACCTTTTGATTTAGGTATTGATTTAAGGTTTTTTTTATCGTCTATAGGAGTTTTTAAGGCCATGCTTGAAAAAGTTGTAATTTTAACCCAAGATAGAAAAATGGTGCTACTAGTAGCACCACTTTTTGATTGGGGGTTGATTTTCATGTTTTTTATATGAAAACATATGGGTTTTAAGGGCTAGAGTTCTCATTTTGAGGTCACGGTTCTCGTTAAGTTGGTAACTTTGTTTTCTGCCACGAGAATTTGAATGTATCCCGAAAATCCATCTAATAGAGAGAATAGCTGAGACTCGGAGATGAGTTGTAGGATTTGTTCCATTGGGGGAATATTGTAAGCGAAATCTATACATATTCTTATTTCTCCCGACTTTTTCCTTACGAGAACGATATTAGATACCCAAGTTGAATATATTACTTTGAAAATTATTCGAGCATCTAACATCTTCTTGAGTTCCTTTCGTATCAGAGGTTCAAGAATCAGATGTATCTTTCTAAGATTCTATTGAAATGCCTTGATTCCTTCTTTGATGGGAATCATATGTATAATTCATGTATCATACATCTTCAAGTCTTCATATGTCCAAGAAAAAACATCTCGATACTTCTTGAATAATTCAGTGAATGTGTGGTTTTCTAAATATGAATAGCAGGTTCCCAGGTTAACATACTTAGGTTATTCATATGTTCCCATATTGACCAAGAAATCCATCATAATAGAGTTGTTGGTCTTTGGATTGGCTAGCCTTTTGAACTTGGATTGTAAATAAAATAACTTTTCAAAAGTCAGAACGTTCTATGGAACACAATTTGTCTTCACCTTATCATTTTTTTCTCGATAATTCTACAACTCTAGTTGATGTACCTCATCATCAATTACTGAATCTTGGAACGTGTTCGAACTAGTAAGAATGTTGATAATTTGAGAATCATTATCGAACACTCTCTAACTCGTGACATTGTCAAGTACAGATGGCCTAAACAATAGTTCAATCAAAAAACCATAGTCAATAGGCATAAACCTAGATGTTACATTAGCCAAAATATCTGCATCTATATTTTTATCATGAGGCATAGAATTAATATTAAATGTATCAAATGAATAAAGAAAATTCCATACATCTTGTTGATAGGCTTTCATATGTGGAGGCAGACAGTGAATAGTATTTCTTACCTGTCGAACAATGATCTCAGAATCACGAAACACGTTAAGGTATTTTACCTTGAGGTCAATGGCCTTTTTAAGGCCTTACACTAAAGCTTCATATCCAACAATGTCATTGGTACATTCGAACTCTAAACAACATTATATGAGAAATTTTCCTTGGCTGGGGTCAATTAGGACACATCCTATGCCGACTCCATCCTGTGTTTTAGAGTCCTCAAAGAACATGGTCCATAAATCAGAAATTTTGGTCTTGTTAGTCAAAATAAATCCTAAGTTAGTTAGTACCGGACATGCGCCATTGTGTATTCATGGGCGGAGGCATGATTGTAGTTGTAATCATATTTCAGAAGTCTGAGCTTTGTAACAACCATAATCAATTTCGAAAAAATAATTTCCCAAGATGTAATGAGAAAAGATTATGCGCTCATTTTTACCTTCCAATTATGTCACTCTGTGTTTCATGTGTGATTCACTGTTAACCTGGATTTGATTGGCTTTGCCTTTATAGAGAAACCAAATATGAGATCAGTCAGTATCGAAATAACCTTGAAGATTGGCTGACCAATATCTACTCAAGAGAAAACCATAACTTTTTAGTATGTCTACCACAACTATGTCTATAATTTGATGAACTCTGGGGTTGGATGAAAATCTGATTAACACATCCCTGAGTTCCCCTTTTAATGTAACACATGTCCTATCTAACTAGATGATCCTAGTTTTTTTAATTTGTGGGACAACATTTATTTTTTGGCAAACAGAAAAAGGCATGATATTGGAAGAGGCACCAGAATCTACCAAACAACTGTGTACATTGAAATTAAAAATTTCATAAGTAAGCAGAAAAGGAGGTAACTGAGATTTTGAAAAAGATCTTATTCTTGTTGCATTTATAGTTGTTTCTATCTCTACTTTGTGGATTATTGTGCATCGTTTCTAGGGATTAAGATTTCAACAATTGTGATAGTTTTTGTTCGAGTCTAATGGGGCTTGAAAGCATCATGTAGAAATTCATGTTGTTGTGGGAGGGAGAAAATATCAAACATGGAAATATTATCTGTAATCTTCTTCATGTATTTTATTACATTATAATCTAGGGCATGTGAATTTGAATCATTCTTAGTTTTTCCAGATTTTCCTTCAATCACCTTTTCATTATTTCCAATAGTGTTAGACGTGCTTGGTTTATCTTTATTTTCTACAACAATATTGCTAGTTTTATTATTAGTTTTTTCTAGAACTATGCTTCTTTGTTTTGGGAGAACAAGGGGAGGTGTTATCTTTCTAAGGGGAATGTTATCTTCTTTGGAAGACAGGGGGTCATACAATGGACCTTTTTTACATAAGTTATAACCTTTTGGAGTAGCGATGTTAACAACCTGTGTATCTCTAGTAAGTATTTATTAAATTTGTTCATTGTCTGATTTTACAAATCGATCCCAAAAGGTCATAGTTGATTATGGGGGTTTTTCATTAGTAGTATTAGAAAGAGCTTGTGCATGAATTTCATTATCTAAACTTTGTTGATATAGAAACTGGTTTATTAGGGTCATAGAGTTGACCCACTGAGGACACGTTTGTTCAAGGTGATTCCGTTGATGATAGAAGAAAAAATTTCCATTGCTAAAACTATCCAAGTTAAAAGCCATGTGTGGTGGTTCAGGTGATTGTGGTGGGTTGTCTAGTTTCTTAAAAAATGCATGGAAAGTTCACAACTTCGATGATCCTTCACCAACATTCTTTTCAAGATCCACCACTTCATTGGATAACTTCTTAACCATTTTGACCACATTATAAATATCCTTGGATTCTTTTCCAAATGGATTAGTTAATAGCAGTGGCTTCTTCCCAGCTGACTTAGTTTCCTCATAATGTGGGTGTTGGTCATATGTAGATAAATCTCTTTCCACATTTTTAGCCTCATCAAAGTTTAATGCCAATGTGTTCATATTAGATTGTTTTACAAACATTTGTATGGAGGGGGTTAATGCAGTTGTATAATATTCAATGGCTAATGACTGAGTGGGAGTGACTTCACGAGGAAACTTAATCAAGACATTAAGAAATGTTTAGTTAAAAAAGTTTACTCTCTCCCTCTTGTCCATTATGATAGCTCCTAGTTAATTATGCAGGGATGTCATTGTTTTTCTTTCCCCAAACTTCCTCATAGAAATCCTTTCAAAACTATCCCAGTCTGTGATATATTTGAAGGGTAGTTTGAAGTACCAAGTAGAGTCTTTTCATGAAAACATGTAAGGAAATAGTCTACATACTATGTCATCATGTTCGACACCTAGAAGATGTATAGCTAAAAGGAAATTATTAACATGATCTTTTGGGGATTTGAGTTTGTCTAGGTCGAATTTTAGTAAGAGTTTATCGAACTTCCTTGGAATTTCATGAATTTCCCCAACCATATTGAGAGCTCCTTGGGCTCTCCATCATGGTATAACTTCTATGTGAATCCTGTTTTCTCCCAATATTTTTTCTATGGTGATTTCTGGTTGTTCACCTCTGAACTCTTCTTCAAGTTCGATAAGGAAACGTGCAACTCTACTTAAGGGTACTGTGACCTCTTGTAATGTAGTTTCAATAAGGTTGTCTACATAGTCAACGTAAAAATCAGGATCTTTGTTAGGTTGTTCTATGTGGGTTTCTTTTCTCCTAGGGAGTTCAAAGGATGTAGGTAATTTTCCAAGCAATTTCACATAAGCATGGGTAATTCTATGGGTTTCATGAAGTTCATATTGAGGTATGTGAAACCAGGTCTCAGAATGTATTTCAAGACTACCGAAATCATTTTCGAAATCATCCTTTGAGTCTTTGTAAATAACTTCTTTTTTAGACTCAACTTGAGGAAACAAGGTAGGTTGTGAGTTGGGATTACTCATCGAAGATTGATTTTGGTTATTTTTTAGTTCATGTATGTAAGACATAAAATATGGGCCTATTTCTAGCACCAAATTTTTTGATGAGTTCAACTTCTCCCAACAACATCAAAGGGTACTCCCCCGATATAAGGTCCCAATTAGACTATACATCATTTGGATTAGGAGTCCCATCATAAATTTGGCTCGGCTGTCATTTATTGTTGTCTTTTGGTTTTCATACCAGTTACAGTCCGGCGTACTGATGAAGTGGTTGGATGCAATGCAAATATGTAGATAAATACTATGTATGTAAATACAACTAATTTATTGTTGATCTATGCTAACATATCCTATCTAGGAGCATGCTAGAGTAACTGGTGGGTTATAATGCAACCAAAATTTTACACAACTTTTATATAGTTAGTTGCATAAAAAGAGGAATATTGTAGACAATAGCATACATACATATATAATCAGATTAGTCTAGATCATAAAAATGTATACTATGATAACCCACAAATCTCAAGGCATCAAAATATTCAAAGAAATGTCAATAACTGCAGAATGATTAAGATTGTATAAAAATTAGACTACAAGAAATAAAGGATTCTTACAGTCCATAGAAACAACAAATATCTTCACTTGAAGTAGTTCAAAGCTTCGATCAGTTTCTACACATAATTCCTTCCATAACATGTTTCCCCTGAGGGATTCTCAATATTCATTAACACTGTATATTTTCTTGAAAAAGTTCTTGGGTTTATACAATGCTTGAAAAGACAAAAAAATATGCCTTCTCTAAGGAGTCTCTAGTCCATTTTATACAAAAAGTAGTAACTCCTAGTTGTCTTTTTTCCTTCTTCTTGAAGATGCAGTTACAAAACTATTCACATTCCCTTTTCTCATGACAAGTGGAAAAAAAGGATGAAATTTGAGGTAGATAGAAAAAGGATGAAATAAAAACAGTTGTTTGTCCTTTCCCTATGAACTTTACTTCGGAGATAAGTTGTCCAAACCTCCAACTGATTATATAAAAACTCAATTCTCTTGTAGGATCATTGTTCCAAGGTCGCCTCAGTCATGGCGATGTTGTTTTCAAGGGAACTTGTGTTCTTCTCCAACCTTATCATGTAAGCATGTATCATAGTGTGAAGCTTTACCAACTGTAATAGATGTTGATCAATGAGATCGATAAATACAAAGGTTGTCTCTTCTATTATCTGTATCCTTCGACTCATGTTGTCTTGAATTACATTCACTATTTCTACTGTGACCAAATTCTTCCCTAGTGTATCTATTCTTGGGAGGTTCCCATTTCTTATCAACTCTTTTACAACTTTGTTAGTCCTTGAACATATCACCATGGCCTTGGTTACTTCTTTGTCTGTCTTTTTCCCTACCTATTGGAAATGATATAATGAATATAGGTATATTTTTCTTGATTATTTTGAGGGTCTATACAACTATGGAGGCACATTAGGATTATCTACTACCCATTAATGTCATCTATACCTTCACGGATAGTGTTGTTTTGTGTCAGTTGCATTTCTATCCAATTGTTTTGGACAATAATTATTGCATCCACATTTTGGAAGAGATGTAGATTAGAATATATGTCAATGATGGAACCTTCCAAATCATTCCTCACTTTTTCTACACTGGTCTTAAATTTGAGAAGACTCCTTTCATCAATATTTACTTGTTGGAGCCTCTCTTCTAGCTCTTTGATTCTAATATATTTTTCTTCATTATGCTGACACAACCTCTGTATATTGTACACAGTTGCATCCATAAATGAAAATCCTGCCCTAGTTGTTGCCACAGGGTCTTTCCTGACATCTCTTGTGATAGGGACCTAAGTAGCCACTGAATAAGGGGCTCCTTCTACTGTTGGAAACTTTTTTACTCTTTCTTGCACGATTCGTTTGGTTTTACTATCATATGTGAAACTACATAGATTCAATATTTAGGCTGACTGAAAAGGTTCCTAGGGATCAAGACCTAAAACACTACTAATTGTTTATGATCCTATACCTAGGGTGGAATATTCCATGGATATTCAAGTCCATCAGGTGTGTGTCACCTTCTCTATCATCTGCATTCTTCTTTTGTCTGTCTTCTTCAAAAACTTTATTTGTTGCTTCTTTCTCTACTAATTTTGTTTCCATTCGTGCAGCTTCAACTAGCTCCTTTTCCTTTTCTGCAGCAACTTTCACTTTGGCTTCATCTTTATCCTTCGCTTCATTTTCTTCCCTGGCCTTTGCTTTGTCGGCTTCTATTTTCTGTTTCTTTTTAGCATCATTTCTCCTTTTCAATACCTTTTCTTTATCTCTTCTCCTTTTATCTATTGGTGCCACTTCATCCTCTTTTGAAGAACCTGAATGAGTTGATAATGAGATGGGGGAAGACCTCTCAGCTTCATCTCTCTCTACATATTTTTTGGTTGCTTCTCTTGCATCTTCTTCATTTTTTATTCCTCCTTTTGGTTGTCCCGACCTATTGAATATAACTTCATCGTAAGTTTTGGCATTTTGATTCACCTCTTCTTCTTCTGATAACTCAGTGGTGTACTCGTACCAGAGTCACATGCTATGGAAGTGCTCTTTGGCGTTGTTCTTGGGGTCGTGCCTCCTGAATATTTCCTCTCCAAAGTGGTAGGAAAGAAAGACGTCTACTTCTGCCTCGACTTGTTTGGTGTTTTCAAAGAAATAGGTGCCAATGTAAAGAGGTAGTGGAGGACAAATTTCTTTCATTGATCTATATAGCGTTCCTCCGACCCCATGTATGATAGTTTGATATGCCACTTCCTGGAGTACAAGTTTGTCAATAATGAACCGAGGGAGTAGATGGGGTGGTTTCATTGGACCATATATCCTTATATAGGTGCCATGTTCCATTAAATACCAGTCCTCAATCCTTCTTATGACCGTTATGTTAGAAAAATAGGATCGCAGAGCAATAAAATAAAACAAATGCGGAAATAAAACACAGAAGATACATAATACAATAGAGACACAGATATACGTGGTTCACCCAGTGTGGGCTATGTCCACTAGAGAAATTGTCAGGTCATTCCTTTATTATTATCCATCAAATGAAGGGATACACCCTAAAGCACACCCGTTGTAAGTTCCTCTTCTTTCTCTCACAATCTCCTCTTCTTTCTCACACAGTCTCCTCTTCCAGAATATAATATTCTCAATAATACATAGCTGCGATAATTTTCCCTCATAAAAGAGGGTTTTATTCTAGGGAAAAAAACCCTAACATAACTTCTATAGTCAGATCTGCAACCTTATAATAAATGGTCCATATTTACTATGAAATTAAAATATACATTTACAAGGCATTTTTTCCTTCAGGGGCCTACTTTCCCTCGGACCTCGCAGGGGGGGTAACCCCCCTGCACTCCCCTGCATGGAGGAGTGTACATTCTTCTAGGATGTAAAGTCTTCATGGGGTATAAACACGGTTGAAAACAAAGACCTCTGAATCAGGAATATAATCAAGCTCCACAACCAACAATCTTCCACCTGGAGACTGATCTCAACAACTCCACCATTGTTGTATCTGTTGGACTATGATCCTTCTTGGACCTTGTTACAAATTATTTTGGTTACCCTGGTGATGTTTCTACAAGCATGTGTTAAGGATCCCAAAAGAATATTTCTCATGAGAAAAGTAACTGATTTCCTCTTCTACAAAACTTGTTTTTAGAAGGACGTCATAGGCTAGAAATAAGATACAGTGAGAAAATGCCAGATTTCTGTAAGCTTTCCTAAACTTGGCTTGTAGAGTTTCCGCAGGCCACTCTATAGATAGGGTGCGGTGGCGTTTGAAGACTAAGGAAAGGATGACGTTCATGAAGGTTATAGAAGGGAATATTCTAGAATATGAGGTGGCATCCGTATGGTTGGGATCCTACTGGATTCTCTAATTTGGTGGGATCATCCTAATCTCTTTAACCATCTCTCCTTCTCCTATATAATGATGGATTTCTCATGGAAAAGTTTAAGCAAGTAAGAAAGAGAAAGAAATATCAAGTAAGGAATTTATGAAGGAACGGGCTGAGAACTATGTGAGGAACCCTATTTCAATTGATGTTTGAGGTCTCCATTTGACCATCAAGCTATTGTGGATCATCTTCATACAAGTTTTGAGCAAGTGTGTGTATTGGAGCAAAGGGCCACTGAAAGGGAACCTTGCGACATCAAGGTTGTTTGGTTGTATCTTCCACTTTTACTTAATATAATACAGTGGAATGTTTCTTTCCCATAAAATCATTCTCATTTTATTACATGAATCCTTGATCACATGTGTAAGTTTTCATTGAATATACTATTATTGATTTCACTTTGGTTGGTTTGTGTTTCATTGCAGATCCAATATCACAAGAGCACCGAAGCAGAGTAGGAACAACAAAGATATAAGGAAGCGATATTCAAATGTATGTCATTCATATCTTGTTTGATAGTAAACTCAATGATTAAAGATTATGGAAAACATCATGTCCTGTCTTGTTTTGTTCTAGATCCAAGTGGATCTAGGGAGATCAGTTTATGTCTGCATTTACCAATTTATCCAATAAAAGAACTAGCGAATCCACTGGGAATACAACTTTTTTTTGTTTTTTGTTGTCCATTTGCCTTTAGCCTACCTATTTTCATTTTAATCTGGTCTCTGAGTCTGTGGGGGATCCATCCAGACTCTTTGGATCTGAAAGTTCTTTTAGACTCTTTGCCCTTTTTCCAATTTTCCTTTGTTTACAAGCATTTCTGCACTGTATCCGATATATAGCATGCGGAAACCTTAGATACCTACACCCTAACTACTTAGACCAGTGCGGAATTTTTGCAACCTACCCTATAGATAGCTTGCAGAAACCTTGAATTCCCGCACTGTACCCTACTGCTGGTCTGTGACATTGCCTATAAATTTTTTTTAGATTGGGTCTTTTTGTCTTTCGCTACCCAATTTTGCTTTGATATCCTGGGACGAACTTTCAATGCTAGTACTTGATTTTTTTTCTAAGTGTAAGACTTTTTGTTGACTGATTTTCAGGGATTGAAAACCTTTATTCATCATTTTACAAGTTTTTGCTTCTTGATTTTTATCAACAAGGATATAATCTCCAATTTTGAGATCTGAGTGCTTGATGAATAAAAATCCTTTGATTTGATTTAAAGTTTTGGATTGTTTTACATTTTTTGGATTACTTGTTGATTGGAAAATTATTTTTGTTTGCATTTAGAGAAACATTTTCTCGTCATCTTCATTTTTATCTTTATTGAAAGTTTGATTTGGGTATTTGTTGAGTGTATCGATTTTCTTTGATTACTTTTCCTTTCTTCATTATATCCCTTACTTGGTTTTGAAAAGGAAGAATTAAAGTCATCTATTCTTTGTAGTAATAATTCATAAGAAAAAAAATTGCATTCAAAATTTTTTTGGAAAATTTCATTGCTTATGATTGTTTGAAATTGTGTTCATTCAAGAAAAAGGAATTATATTTCATAGATTTCGTGTTTTTCAAAGAAATACTTTCTCCCTCTTGTAATTAGATTTCATCAAACTAAAACATTGCATCATTCATCTATTTTTCCATATTATTGGGTGAAGGTCTCAAACAACATTAGTTTCATCTCCATCTCCCTCTTGCGTAAAGAATAGCCTCTAAAATACTACGTAATTTTAAAATTTATTAGTAACCTTTGTTTTCGAGAAACTCTTTCCACCAACATTAGCTAGGCTAGCACTTTGGAATAGGTTGTGAGGCACACTCTCCAAAGCATAAAACACACTGTAGCATCTTGTGACAGGGAGTATTCAAATCCACTTGCAACATTTTGTCCTGGGAAGCCCTTCTCACACAAGGGTCAAACCTGAGGTTTCATTAAGGATGGTAGAGTTACTCACCCTTCTTTTTTGGTATTGGTGTAGAGATTTCATGTATTACAGGGGTCACTTGAAGGTATACGAACAATTATGAGTGGAATCCTTTCAATTTGATTTCTGGCTAGATACCCTGCCCTTGCGCGTGGATCAGATTGTTGAATATTTCCCCAGGCATCAATGTTTTTCTTGGTAACCTTAGTAGCCTATCTTTTTAGGGTCTTACAGGAGGTGACTATGGAGGGGAAAGTCTTCACGGTACCTGGAATCGTTGGCCGAACTAACTCGGGCTCCTTGGAGGGTATACCCATAATTATGTGTGGGAGCTTGCACCAGGGTGTAAGTTCGTTAAGCAGGTCATCAACGTAACTTTTCCACGTGCTCTATCCTAGCCCCTTCTTATCTTGACTTCGCGACGTTGGATTTCATCACCAACTAGTGACTTCAAAATAAGAAGGCTTGTTTCCTTGGTTTGATTTCTATATTTTATTAGCAAGTGTTGTTTGTTTTCATAGTTGGCCATAGATTTTTTTTGTAAAATCTTTGGTTCAACCAACATCGACCCTCCACACCATTCACATAGGATGCAAGGTCTACCCCCGAAAGATCTAGAAGGGTATCTCACTTTGCCTCCTAATCCATTGGAGGGCTCTCCTCAATAGAGCAAGTTCCAGGACACTATAACCTCACAAGAGGAAGGTTCTGCCTCTTTAGAAAGTTTCAGAATTATTTTTCGATTCTCTAGAGGATTTCCGCATTCCTCCTGGATACAAGAGACATATTCTCCAGTTGAATTCATTAGGATAACTTGTTGTTGACACTTCTGGAATACCAACCGGACCCCATACAGGCTCTGGAGCCGAGAATCCCATTTGGACTACCGACATATTTAGAAGCCCACCTCGTACGGTGTGGGACCTTTACGACTTAGGGGCAGGTTCTAATACACTTGTCATCTACCAGCTTCCTAAAACGTTTGTTACCTACATGATACCTTTAGACCATTTTTCTAGTACAACTAGCAACATCATCGTCATTCCAAACACATAGTTAGTTGGTCCTAGCTCAAATTTTTCTCTCCAGATGGCCCATTCTACTATGGTCCCACACATTACAACTATTCCTATCGAGAATTTGGTGGTTAAACATGCTCCCATTGGCACACCACTCTCATCTAGACCTATCTCGTCGCTTCCTCCTAGGTATCATGCTTTGAATCCTTCCACCTCCATCCCTACCCAGGTTCCATTCGGAGTTTCTGGACATTTTGTTCCACCTAGGTACAATGTTGCTTACAGTTTTGTTCCCTCACTATCCCAGGTCCTCTCTAGAGGGTCTTATCCACCTTTTCCTGGGGGATCTGGCCCTAGTGGCTTAAATCCAATTGGAAGCACCCATCATCTATTCACTTCTAGTTACCATATTCCCGTTGGAGGGAAATCTCATGTTGGGGGGTATCCTCCACTTGGAGGACAACCTCAGGTTGGACTCTACAACCCACTATATGGACAAAACACATCAAGATCACTATCCCAACTTTGGAAACTTCTTGCCAAATAAAATTCACAATCATCTGGGGGGAAATAGCCTCAAGTCACCTCTTTTGTACCCCCTCACTCTAGCCAGCCATATCCCAGTTCTTTAAATCCCACTTGGGGCCCACACATTCACTCTAGTGTCCATTTTCAAGGGAACATTTCCAACCAACCCAAACCCATGGGATACATGCCTCCACATCCACATATGAAGCTATCAGGAACTTCGAATTACATGTATATTGCTTACGATCCTACTAGTTTACCAATGGGACTTCCTCCCCAAAGTCACTAGTACCCTCAAGTGAATCGACAGTTTCCCTTTTTAGCCACTTTGGATTTACCCGACTTGTATAGAATCTTGAATGATCCTATCTTACATTCTCCCCATTGGCTCATTATACCATCCAAGTTACCCTCCGAGATTCCCAAATTTGATGGTAAACCGGGAGAATACCCAAACAACCATGTTATGAATTTTCACCTTTGGTGCTCATCCGACTCTTTGATGGACGACTCCATTCGGTTACGACTTTTCCAATGAACTCTCACGAGTTCGACTGCAAAGTGGTATATAGAATTACTGTGAGGCTTCTTTAATGACTTCAACACCATTGCCATGGATTTTCTCACAGATTACCAATTGCCCATCCACTACGAGACAAGAACCGAGATTTTAAGTTCCTTTAATAAATCCTCTGCCACTCACATTTCCAATCACATTCATGAGTGGAGATGGAGGAGACGCTTGATCAAACTCGACCTCCCTAATCAATTATTGGTTGAATGGTTCACCAAATCATTTGTCAATAAAATCGCCTATTGTATTTCCATGGGTGGAGTTGTCATTGAAGAGAAGGAAATTAGTCCCACTCAGTACCTATATCTCTTTTATTCACAAGCGGGCACTCTTTACGACTTACTCCCTGATGCTCCTCTCCCTTCTACCACCGCTACCTCAACAACCCCAGCGGCTTCTCATGCTACTGATGATGTGATTGGCACTTTCCACGCTGACGCTAAATCCACGTCAACCACTCACACCAATCCCAAATCTAATGCTTCTAATGTTCAAAGTTCTTCGACTCCTACTCCTTCCACCAACAAAACATCTGAGGTTAACTCCATTCAA
The DNA here is from genome assembly GCA_000966675.3 of Picea glauca. Taxonomy (NCBI): domain Eukaryota; kingdom Viridiplantae; phylum Streptophyta; class Pinopsida; order Pinales; family Pinaceae; genus Picea; species Picea glauca. The sequence goes on from JZKD02S0645336.1 coordinate 891,330, forward strand.
CCTGCCCTTGCTAGAAAAAATAAATCTAAAAAAGGAAAGGGTAAGAATAAGGAGGATAGAAATAATAATCCGCAATTAGATAAACCCAAGACACAGTCTTTTGATGATAAGGATAAGCGTAAACCTCAATATCCTTTCCTTATCTATGGTGATGATCACTACACGAAAGATTATCCAAGACATGCTAAGGTCACTAAGTTCCTTCAAAGGACCGGAAAGCCTCCCACACCTCCCATTTTGTCACAACCTTTCCCTTCTCAACAACAAGCCCAATTGGTCATTCATGACCAACCCTCTCCTTCCACCACTTCATATGTCCTTATGAGTACTGGTAATTCTACCAAGAATGACATTGCAATCACCACTCGAGCCAAATATTATTCTCCTTCAAAGGAGAAAGTTGACGATTTACCACCTTCATTGGTTCAAATGCCTCTTTCAACTTCACCTCTCAATGGTCCTCTTCATATAGAACGATCGGGTCTCGATACAGTTATCCTCCCTCCCCCAAAGGGTATTGCTCGAAAGTCTGTCTTTAATCCACATGCGCATGATGCTCAAAACTACAACATTGTAGAAGACCTTGCGCAAGCACCCTCTGCGATGTCATCTCTCGAATTCCTTCAAAGTTGTCCAACTCAATGGAAGGCACTGTTAAAGGCCATTGGTGGAATTTATCCCACAAATATGAATTTGATAATCTTTGACTTGGAAGACCACATTCCAAGGCTACCTCCTCAATTAGCATTTCAGATTCAAGTTGATGTCGAGAAAAAGAATATTTGTAGAACCATTATTGACGAGGGTACCTCGAAGTGTGTTATGCCAGTTACTTGTTGGAAATACATTGGCTCTCATCCCCTCACTGAATCACACAATCCACTTAAGTCTTTTAATGGTTATGGTTTTAAACCCTACGTTGTTCTTCCTTCATTGTTTATTACGTTGGAAGGCAAATCGGTCAACTTTGAGGTCAAGGTATTTGATGTGCCTCTTGACTATAACCTCTTACTTGGCCGTAGTTGGATTGATTCCATGTGTGTCGTTGTGTTGACCCTTTTCTGTGTGTTACGTTTCCCACATCAAGGAAAAGTCGTTACGGTTGACCAATTGGCATTTTTCAATTATGATTCCTGTACTAGCAACGTACCCTTTATCTCGAAGGCACCTCCTGGGTACAATAATGTCATTGTGGGTCTCCTGAAAGATTCCACTTTGATGGGTACCTTCCCCATACCACCACCCAATGTTCCACCTCCTTTTTTTGCCTCAATAAACATGATTTCCACCTCTATCCGTGAAACCCCCGCATCTCATGAACCGTGGATAGTGCCCGATCTTGGTGATTATCTTCACTATGGTGAACAAATTCATTTAAGTCCAGTTGAATCTGCTTATCAAGACATTCAATCGAAAGCCCCTTCTACTCCCTCTCTTGGTGATTCATCTCCTGATCCATTTCATGTGATATTTCCTATGGATGAGATGATCATGTCAGTTATGTCCATGGAAGACACCCCAAGGGATGATGGACATCATCGTTCCATTATCTTCCTAGAAAAGCACACCATAGAGATTTATCAACGGATTTCGACTCTGTCGACCATTGTTGTCATTTCCTCTGTTCCCGAGTCATCCCACAATGTGCTATATGAAGGGAACCTGATTAATATCTCACCCACCATTCCTCTTGACATATCCATTAAACTTGGAGTCGTCGAAAATGTTCACGTCGGAGCCGCATGTTCTGATGATGAAGTCGTCACTTATCAAGCCATTTTTCAAGAATTTCGTGACATTTTCTCTTGGAGCTACGAAGAGATGTCGGGTATTGACCCCAATATCATTATGCATGAAATTAATACCTACACGAATGCTAAACCTATCCAGCAGAGACTTCGCCTAGTCCACCCTCATAACATCACTGCCATCAAGCTCGAAGTTGAAAAACTTCTAGACGCTGACTTTATTTATCCTGTGGCTTTAACCGATTGGGTCTCCAATCTATTTCTGGTCAACAAGAAATAAGGCACGATCTACGTATGTGTATATTATAGGGATATCAATAAAGCTTGTCCTAAGGAAAATTATCTGACCCCCTTCGTTGACCAGATCGTCGACGATTGCGCCGGGAGCGAAATCTTCTCCTTAATGGACGGTTTCTCCGGCTATAATCAAATTAATATTTTTCCTGCAGGTCAACACAAGATTTCTTTCATTTGTCCTTGGGGTACTTTTGCCTACCGGAAACTGCCTTTCAATTTAAAGAACATTGGTGCAACTTTTCAGCGCACCATGTATTATGCTTTTCATGATATCAAGCACATCATACAATTGTATCTCGATGATCTACTGGCCCATTCCATGCGTCGCCAAGATCACTCAGCCCATCTACAAGCCATTTTCATTCACTTTCGTTACTATCGTATACATTTAAACCCACACAAATGTGTTTTTTTTCTAGAGTCTGGCTGACTTCTAGGTTTTATTGTGTCACTTCATAGAATTAGGGTAGACCCTTTGAAGGTTGAGGCTATCCCTAATCTACCTCCTCCTTCCACACTACACCAGCTTCAAAGTTTGCAAGGGAAGCTAAACTTTTTGTGTCGATTCATCCCAAATTACGTCAAGTTAACACAGGGTTTTACTCGACTGTTGAAGAAAGGTTACGAGTTTGTATGGGACAATACCGCCAATAAATACTTTGAAGATTTCAAACTTTCCTTAGCCTGTACACCACTCCTTTTCCCACCTAATTATATTCGAGAATATTTCCTTTACCTCGTCATTTCGAACTCCACCATTGTCATGGTTTTAGTCCAAGAAGATGATTCGCACGACGAACATGTAATTTATTATTTGAATCGGAGTCTCATGACTACCGAAGCCAAATACCTACATGTGGAGAAACTGGCCTTGGCAGTTGTTCAAGTTGTCCAATGTCTTCATCATTATATCTTATTACATAAGACCCCTGTCATTTACGATTGAAACCATGTGCAAGATATCCTTACACGCCAATTGCTAGGGGGCAAGTACTCCAAGTGGAGAGTGATTCTCTAGGAGTTTGACTTAGAGTTTGAACATGATAAGTCTAAGAAATCTTTGGTATTTTCCGAATTGATATGTGACCTTCCCTCGACTGATACAACAAATGTGGCAAAGGATTCCTTACCTGATGAATCCATTTTTCTGATCAGTTCTGATGACATTTGGTATGGAGATATCATCATTTATCTCCAGACTCAAAAATTTTGGCCCGACATTTCTAGTACGGACCGTCATCATATACGGTATCAATCCCATCAATACATAATTCTCGATGACACTCTTTATCACCGTGGTTTTGACTCCATTTTTCGACGATGTCTCATCTACGATGAGGCTGAAAAAAATTTGAATGACTGCCACTCTGGAGCATGTGGTGGTCATATGTCTGGGTATGCCACTGCCCAAAAGATCTTACGATCAGGGTGCTTCTGGACTTCTTTGTTTAAAGACTATTTTACTACCATTCGGAAATGCCATTCTTGTCAAACATATAATAACAAGATAATATCTCATCCCTCTTCTTTACACCCTGTAGTTTTTGTTGGTCCTTTCACGAAATGGGGCATTGACTTCATGACATGTAACCCTCACTTGGTCGGGGGGCATGGATACATCATCGTAGTTGTGTATTACTTCACTAAATGGGTTGAGGCGATGCCTACATTCTATAACATCGGGAAAACTGTAGCCCTGTTCATATTCAATCATGTCACTGATCACGATAGCCATTTTCAAAATTTCATGATGTCTGAGATTATTGAAAAGTTGGGTCTTCGGAATGAAAACTCAACCCCCTATTATCCACAGGCCAATGGCTAGGTTGAAGCAATAAACAAAGTTATTATTACTATGCTTCGACAGATAATAGGAATTCACAAGACAAGTTGGCACAGGATGTTATTTTCAACATTATGGGCCTATCAAACATTCGTGAAGTCTTCAATGGGATTTACTCATTTCCAATTAGTTTATGGTATCGAAGTTGTCTTTCCGATTGAATGTGAGATACCATATTTGAAGCTAGCCGTTGAAATTCTCCCCAACACCTCTGCTGAAGAGGAACATCTATTGTACCTGATGCAATTAGATGAAACCCGTTGTAATGCCACCCAGGTTATTGAAGCTCAAAAAAAATGCGTCAAATCCCAATATGACAAGCATGTCAAACCACGTGTTTTCTCTTAAGGTGATCTACTTATCCTCTATGAACAAGATCGTGATTTACTAGGGGCCGAAAAATTCGAGGCTATGTGGCGAGGCCCTTATATTGTCAAATGAGTGTTGGAGAAGGGAGCTTATCAGTTAGTGGATTATGATGGAATTCGTTTGAGTGAACCCAGAAATGGGATTTACTTGAAGAAGTACTATGCTTAGATTGTCTTTGCATGAGTGCTTGTATTTTATTGTATCATACTCTTGTGTGCTCCTTTTCGTGTGCTTTTTCATTATTTGGTTTCAACCCCCAACTGCTTACCTTGTATTTTTCTTGGTTTCTAGATGTCGATGTCTTCACTACCCCACATTGGATTTGTCGATGGCACTAGTCGTAGTACTCAGAACCTACCATCTGTTTCTTGGGAAATCTACGCACCCACGAACGAATTAATCATTCTACATGGTGTTTTCCTCCATCATGCAACTAACAATATCGCGAAGTACAGTGAAGTCATCGAATTGTTGACCGACATTGTTTCACTTGGAATCCGTCATCTTGTTGTATGACTTGATTCCCAGTTAGTAGTACTATAGTTGAGTAATGTCTATGTTATCTGAAGTTCTACTTTATTAAGGGTATATTTACGAATTCGCCTCTTGGAATGTCATTTTGATTATATCGAATATCAACACATTCCTAGATGTCGAAATACATTAACAACTGCATTAGTTAATTATTTTTTTAACAGACATTTGAGACATTTATAAATCCAATCACAATTTGTATATAAAGAAATTAAGCGGGTAGAAGCCTCATGTATATATAACGATAAAAGGTTTTACAAAAAAAAATTTGTCCGAAGACCAAAATATCAAAATGTGAAGCACATGGCTTCATATACAAAATAACATCAAGGATGTTGCTCATGATAACACACAACTTCCCATGCCACCATACAGAGCAGTCGAATAAGAGAACTAGATACACCTATAGTATGGCGTTGATATAGCCTCGGGATCTCACCGATAGAGATATCCAGGACATCCATTGTCAACCCCTCTAGGTTCTCCTTGATAGCCTCGTAATCACCGGTATCCCATCCTGCTACCTCTCGACTGATTCCCCTCGTCTCTGGATGGGGGATGTACCTGGAGGCCAGTGCGGTCCTACATCTGTGTTGTCAAAAGAGATTTTGATTAGTCATCGTATTAAAAAAATAAAAAACATTTCATATTTCAAAATTTACCAAAACATTATAAAAACAAAAAAATGTGCTTCTTACCCAAGTTCCCCCATTGAGAATTCTTAGGTAGAACCAAGTCTAGGTCACCTCTGAAATCCAAACCGGCATACGCATAGTCATATACCATCAGTAGTTGAGGCCTTAACCAATCAAAGAACACTCTGTTGTATTTGACAATAGGGCCCGCCAAGTGCCGAGCCACGAGGTCACACCATATTTTCATCCTTGGATCCCGTGGGGCTAACAAGCCCCACTCTACCTGTAAGCACAAATGAGGAACCCTCTCAAGGAAGAAGGACACTAAAATGGATTCGTACCCAAATTGCTTCAGGTCACCTTTCTTGCACTTTGTCAATTGTTTCTTCATACTGCGAAGAACCCCATCACACCAGTTAAATACCCGGGGCTCCATGCACTCCACTTCATACTGGAATTAACACTGGAGATCCATGTGAGGCGATCCACTCCCCGCCATATGTGATATAGTGAACAAGATATTCAATAGGGGTAAATATCGGACACCCCTAATGTCAAATTTTCCCTTATGTCTCTCGTCATCGGGATCACAGTATCGACGAACATACTCACTCATCGGTAAACCGCCTCCTCTGCCACATGTCAAAGTCACATGGGATCCACAACGTGATAATCCCGTCAAAAAATAGATATCTTCAATATCCAGAGAAATTATGTGGGCTCCCACATGAAAAACTTGTTGATCCACATCCCACGTGTGGACTAAGTACTCAAGCAACCTCAGTTGGGCCCTCATGCCTTGGATCTTGAAGAACTTCAGGAGCCCGCATTGTCGAAGGGTATTAACTGTGCCCAGGTCATTCCCGATGATGTAATCATCATCCTCATGTTCCCTCTCCCTCCACTACAACATTTTGAAAGTCGAAAACTTGCATGGGAACCATAGGGAGGAGTCAACACCTTTATTTCACTTCCTTGGAATTTTTTATTAGTTAAATGCACATAAAGAAATTTTGAATTCCGCCCGCCGCAAGTGGAGTTTTATACGCAGTGCGGAAATTCCACAGGTGAACCAAAGGCTGCCTGTGGAAACCTATGGTTTTCGCAGGTCCCAATATACACCACCTGCGACAGCCCCTATGTGCACCTATCAGCCTAAAATCCAACCCAAAAACTATTTTTTAACTAGTGAAAAAGAAAATTAATCCATGGAAAAGAAAGAGGACGAGAAGATTACCTCTTTAGTGGAAGTTTTTTGTCGAATGGTTTCTCATGCCTCCCTCAATCGACAGAGGAAGTTTGAGGTAAAAAATGGTTTTTTGGACAAGTTTTGGGTAAAATGACAATGAAATGGTAAAAACGAGTTTTCACCTATATTTATTCACTTTTTACTTGTTCACTGATATTTTATATTATTTTATTCATTTTATCTAAAACCTAATGTTATTATCGTATTGTGAGTGTTGTAATTTTTTCGCAGATGAATGATCTTGGAGCTTGAACAATGAAATATGAATACTTTTTTAATTTGTTTTTTTATGTTTGTCACATGTACAAATACTTTTTAGGTTTATTCAAAAAAAACTTTGAGCTCAGTCTTTGTTCGTTCTCGCGCTCATAAATCAATGACAATGCAACCGGGTATACTTTTGTCTCCTTTTCTTACTCATCATGGTAACACGAAAACCGAAACTCATGGAGTATCCTTTAAGATCTTTTCACACTCCGTAAAAACGAAAATATTGTTGAGCGACCTTGTTCTTTTCATGCTCGTAAAAGTATTTGAAGAAAACGTTTGATGGCTGATAATTTATCACTTTTTCAGTCTCATTAAACTAATTTATGAAAAAGGAACTGAGAGAGTCCTCTTTAAGTGTTTTTCAGACTCTCTAAACATGAAAAACCACCGAGTTCTCTCTCTTTGGACTCGTTAAACAAACATCGAAAGACCCATATGGGGTTGAACCACTCCTTATTAGGGTTTGTTAAACATACTCTGAGGGACTCGTCTGAAAGATGAGCTTACATCAACAAGCATATGTTATCCTCCTCAAGCTTTTGTAAAAATAAAGAGGTACTCGCCAGAAATGGTGAGGGAAAGTTTGGGAAAGAAATGTGTCTCTGTATTTGTGTTAGTGGAAGTAATAGTCTCTCTTGAACATGACACCCCCTTTATCATTATATCCGGGTTGGGAAATCCATTTGTCTCTCGTTTTTCCTTCCACAAGTTCATAACTTAGCTCATTTGTGATTCAATGTTTCCAAGACCATTTTCATGTCATTCATATGTTCAAGAGAGGTCCAACCTTGCACAAACCTTCTATCAAGTCGTCTATCTATAGTTATCAATTCTTACCATGTCGACCTTCCTTGTGTCAGTTTCAAATCATCTTCACACTTTGATCTACCTTAAATTTATTACTTATTTTGTGTCATTGATGGGGGTTACATCAAGGCCCTCCTATGACGAGTCTTTTCCTATCAAATTCAACTCATCATCCAGGAACAAGACTTAGAAATTGTTTGGTACCTTAGAGCCTCCATGCCTCAATGGCGGGTTTCTTCTCTTTTGACAGTGGATTCACATCATTGGTCCATGATCGAGAGATTCCATTGAGTGTTTGACTTCAGCTCATTTATTCACATTCGATGGATTGTACTGAGGTACCTTGGGAGTCATTGACATCAATGGTGATTTCCATCGCACTTGTTAACGGTTTTCATCAATGACCGGTAATCAAGTGGTTTCTACCATGTTTGATTCCAGCAACTGTAATCACATGGTTAGATTCGTACTTACGGAAAATGGGATTGAAGGCCCTAGATATCACTATTTTGGTCCAGGTTGCGATGATTTGTATTGACACATAGATCCACTTTGTAAGTCTCATGGCTATGCTCAATTTTGATTTTTCTAGAACGTAGATCCATAGTGTATTCATGGTGGCTATGTAGAATCTTGATGACATGGATCCACAGTGTATGATTGGTGGCCATGACTGACATTTATGATTTAACTCATTTGTAGTACGAGCATGGGAATGCCTACCTCAGAAATGGTATAATATTGTGCAGATGCTTGGTTGTTTGCAGGTTCCCAATTGGTGTGCTCTTTGTTCCCGACACACACACACATTTTACAAAGTGTTTCAGCTATCATGAGTTCTGGCCTCATACTTTGGGGGGCATTTTGTTACACATTATTTTGGTCACTCTGGTGATGTTTCTACAAGCATGTGTTCAGGCTCCCAAAAGGATCTTTCCCATGAGAAAATTGATTGATTTCCTCCTCTACAAAACTTGTTTTTATAAGGATGTCACAGGCTAGACATAATATATAGTACGGAAATGCCAGATTTTCATAGGCTGTCCTAAACTTGGCTTGCGGAGTTTCTACAAGCTACTCTATAGATAGGGTGTGGTGGCATTTGAAGACTAAGAAAAGGACAAAGTTCACGAAGGTTTTAGAAAACAATATTCTAGAATATGAGGTGGCATATGTATGGTTGGGATCCTACTGGCTTCTCTAATTTGGTGGGATCATCCTAATCTCTTTAACCATCTCTCCTTCTCCTATATAATGATGGATTTCTCATGGAAACGGTTAAGCAAGTAAGCAAGAGAAAGCAAGATCAAGTAATGAATTTATGAAGGAATAGGCAGAGAGTTCTTTGAGGAATCCTATTTCAATTGATGTTTGAGGTCTCCATTTTACCATCAAGCTATTAAGGATCATCTTCATACAAGTTTTGAGCAATTGTGTGTGTTGGAGAAAAGGGCCACTGAAAGGGAACCTTGTGACATTAAGGTTGTTTGGTTGTATCTTCCACTTTTACTTAATATAAAACAGTGGAATTTTTATTTCCCATAAACATTCTCATTTTATTACATGACTCCTTGATCACATGTGTAAGTTTTCATTGAATATACTATTATTGCTTTCACTTTGGTTGGTTTGTGTTTCATTGCAGATTCAATATCACAAGAGCACCGAAGCAGAGAAAGAACAACAAAGATATAAGGAAGTGATATTCAAAGGTATGTCATTCATCTCTTGTTTGATAGTAAACTCAAATATTAAGGCTTAGGGAAAGCGTCATGTTCTGTTTTGTTTTGTTCTAGATCCAAGTGGATCTAGGGAGATCATTTTATGCCTGCATTCACCAATTTATCCAATAATAGACCTGGAAAATTTCTCATCTTCATGCTTCAAGACCAACTGAAATTGAGTAGGAACTCATTTTCTCCCTATTTACTCCCTTAGTTAACATGTTTTTAGGATTCCATCTAGTGTGTATATTTTCCAACCTCAAATGTCCATCTTCCAAGACGGAACGTATGAAATAGTACCTGAGTTGTATATGCTTAGTATTTGAATGGAAGGATGAGTTCTTTGCAATATGAATGGCACTCTCACTATCATAGTACAACCTGTTCTTCTCTTTCTTCTTTCCTAATTCCTCCATAAACCGTTGTAACCAAATCATCTCTTTACTAGCCTCTGTAGCAACAACATACTCTGCCTATGTTGCTGAAAGTGAAACAACCTTTTTCAGTTTTGAAATTCAACTTACTGTTGTTGCACCTACAGTAAAAACATACCCTGTGGTGTTCCTCCTACTATGTTTATCACCTTCCATAGCTAAATCAACATATCCCTGTAGAACATTGTATGAACTTTCAAAACATAACGCATGAGTAGCAGTACGTATCAAATACCTGAGAATCCACTTTACTTTCTCCCAATGTTCTTTACTCAGATTGTTCATATACATGCTCACAACTACCATTGCATGTGCAATATCTGGTCTTGTTCAAACCATCACATACATCAAGCTACCAACTATTGATGAATAAGGGACCTTGGATATGTATTATATATCCTCCTGTGTCTTGGGACACATTTCCTTAGTTAATTTGAAATGGTTGGCCAAAGGTGTACTAATTGGTTTTTCATTTTGCATTATAAACCTCTCCAACACCTTCTCTATGTACTCAACCTGAGACTGTCAAATTGAGATTTTTCATGTCTCTTGTTATTCTCATGCCAAGTATTTTCTTTGCAGCACCCAAATCCTTCATTGCAAATGAATTAACTAATTTCTTCTTGATCACATTTATATCCTGCATATTAGACCCTGCAACAAGCATGCCATCTACATACAATAGCAAGATAATATAGCTTCCATTTTCTAGCCTTTTAAAATAAACACAGTGATCATAATGACATCTACTATAACCTTGTTCTGTCATAAACCTGTCAAACTTCAAATACCACTGCTTTGGATATTGCTTTAGGCCATACAATATATTCTTCAACCTACATACCAAATTCTCCTTCCCTTTGACCTCATACCCCTGTGGTTGCTGCATATAAATCTCTTTCTCCAAAACCCCATGGAGAAAAATTGTTCTTACAACTAATTGTTCAAGATGAAAATATTTTGTTGCCACAAGACTTAAAATAGTCCTAATTGAATTCATTTTAACAATAGAAGAAAATATTTCATCAAAATCTATACCTTTCTTTTGTGCAAACCCCTTTACAACAAGTCTAGCCTTGTACCATTTTTTTCCTTCAACTTGTAAACCCATTTATTCTGTAATTATGTTTCTCCTGTAGGCAACTGAACCAAATCTCAAGTCTGGTTATTTACCATGGAATCCATTTCCTCTTTCATTCCTTGCTCCCAATTATTTTTGGTGTCTACCTGCATTGCCTCTTCATAACATTATGGTTCACCAGAATCAGTCAACAATAAATAATACAATGAAGGAGAGTATCATTCAAGGGGTCTACTTAACCTGGTAGATATTATAACAACACTTGCAGGAGTTTGAGGTACATGTTTCTCCTATTGATGTACATTTTGATTTTTTGGTTCCTTTGGAATTATTTTTTCAGTGATCTCATCAAGCACTGTGTATTCCGGTTTTTCTTTTTCTTGTTTCTTTCCCTGCAACTAATATTTATACATGACCTTCTCATTGAATATGACACCTCTACTCCTAATAATTTTGTTATTTTCGTGATCCCAAAAGAGATAACCAAAATAATTAACATCGTATCCAATAAATGTACACTTCTTGGATTTTTCCTCAAGCTTTGTTCTGTTTTCTTTATCAATATGGATAAATGCTTCACAACCGAAAGTCTTCAAAAAAGAATAGTTTACCTTTTTACCTTTTCATGCCCCCTCTAGAATTCTACCATCCAAAGAGCTTGAAGGTCCTCTATTTATTAAGTAAAAAACAATATCTACAACATCTGCCCAGAACTGTAAGGGAAAACCAACATGCAATATCATACTACTTGCACACTCCATGATTGTCATCTTCATCCTTTATGACACACCATTTTCTTGTGGTGTTCCTGGAACTGTATTCTCTCTATGAATCCCATGGTATGAATAGTAATCATCAAACTCCTTGCTATAATACTCACCTCTATTTTATGATCAGAGACACTTCAACCTTTTTCCTTTCTCATTCTCAACCAAAGATTTCCATTTCTTAAAAGTATAAAAAACATCATATTTTTGTCAAATGCAATAAACCCAAGTTTTTCTAGTAACATCATCAATAAAAGTAACATAATAACGAGATCCACCAAGAGATGATACCTGAGTTGGTCCCCATACATCTGTATGCACAAGCTCTAACCTTTCACTCTTTTTTCTTTTCCGACTCTCAGAAACATGACTCTCTTCGGTTTTCCATAAACACAATGCTCATAGAAATCCAAATAAATTTGTTTAAGATATAGCAACAAATTCCTTTTGTGAAGTATCTACATCCCCTTCTCACTCATGTGTCCAAGCCTATGATTCCATAGTGATGTATCCACTCATGTTGAAGCTAAAGAGATAGAAGAGTCAGTATTACCAATATATAAATACAATGTACCTACCTTCTCTCCTTTTTCTATCACCAATGATCCTTTGGTGACATTCCACACCTTATCTGTAAATATGGATATACAACCTTCACTTTCCAACTGCCCTGTTGAAATTAGATTTTTCCTTAGATCTGGAACATGTCTTACCTCTTTCAACAACCATTGGTTTCCATTACTTTGTTTTACTTTTACCTTTCCCATTCCAACAATTTTGCATGGTGCATCATCACCCAAATGAACTTGTCCAAAATCACCTTGAACATAATCTAGAAAATGTTTCCTATGGGGTGTGACATGAAATGAAGCCCATGAATCTACTACCCAAGACTCAGAAATATTATCTACAGAAAGAATCAAAGCATCTTGTAACACATCACTTGTTACATTTACTTCCTGATTTTTCTCCTGTTGTCCATCCCTTTGCTTATTTTGAGCTCTACAATCTTTCTTCAGATGTCATTTCTTCCCACAATTCCAACACTCTATCTTTCCAAATTTGGATTTGGATCTTCCCTTCCTAAAATTATCGTTGTCCCTGATCCTTTTCCTCTATCCTTTTGTCTTCCCCTATTCTACATGTTTAACACATTACCTTATGTTTCACCTGTGCTTTTCCATTGCATTTACTCACTAAGGATAACACCAACCACATCATCAAATTTTAAAGTATTTGAGCCAGATATATAGTTACTTATAGCCATGACCAAGCCATTCCATCTTTCTGGCAATGAGCACAAGATTAGAATATCCCTAACTTAATCATCAAAGTCCACTTTTACAGAACTTAGTTTATTAGTAACCGTATTAAATTCATTTAAATGATCTGCAACAGACCCACCTTCTGACATCTTCATGTTGAATAATCTCTTCATTAGAAATACGTTATTGGACGCTGAGGGTTTTTCATATAGTTTATCCAATGTGTCCATCATCTCCTTCGTTGTCTTTTCTTTCGAAATATTGAAAGCCACAGGGATATTGTCGGGCTCAGCCGTATCGTTCCTAGTGCATTTCTGTCAAGAACCTCCCATTCTTCATCCTTCATGGCCATCGACTTCTTTTCTATTCCATCCAATGGTAGGAACAGATCCTTCTGATATAAATAATCTTCCATTTGGATCTTCCATAACAGGTATATTTGTCCATTAAATTTCTCGACCCTAAACTTTCCATCTTCCGCCATTGCTCCCACTCGAACTGGGAACCCTCTTTTCCTACGACTTACCTTTCACTCTGATACCAGTTGTTAGAAAAACAAGATTGAGGAGCAATAAAATAAAAAAAATGCATAAATAAAACACAGAAGATACACAATACAATAGAGACATAGATATACGTGGTTCACCCAGTGTGGGCTACGTCCACCAGAGAAATTGTCAAGTCCTTCCTTTATTATTATCCAGCAAATGAAGGGATACAACCTACATCACACCCACTGTAACTTCCTCTTATTTCTCTCACAATCTCCTCTTCTTTCTCTCACAGTCTCCTCTTCCATAATACAATATTATTAATAATACATATCCGCAATACACTTCCCTCATAAAAGAGGGTTACCTTCTAGGGAAAAGAACCTTAACATAAATTATATTGTCAGATATGCGACCTTATAATGAATGGTCTAGATTTACTCTGAAATTACAA
>JZKD02S0645336.1:926804-962708 GCA_000966675.3 Picea glauca
ATATATATATATATATATATATATATATATATATATATATATATATATATATATATATATATATATATATATATATATATATATATATATATATATATATATATATATTTCATGGAACATTTTTTATGAATCTCATTGTTTCTACATTTGATGTTGATGAATATATGAATTTCAAATTGTTTGAATTCCAAAGTGTATGAATTTTATGTGTATCAATCCCTTGATTTGTTTATAAAGTGATTATAAATACTTTCATTACGCATTAAGGAATAGCTTATGGTGGAAAATATTTCTAAGTGCTAAATCCATAAGCAATTAATGGTTCTCATGTAGCATTGCTTGTTAATCAACCATGTATCACTACATCATCGATAGATCATTCCTTCTGAATTATTTGCATGAATGTTGTGGATATCCATATTCTAACTCAACCCCAACAATATGGACTACCTCTTGAATTATCTCTATCTAAATCCAATGACAATCCACACTCAAATAGTGGTCACTTGAAAATATTGTGACCTAAAACATGGCATATTAAAATAATTTATTATAGAAATAAATATTATCATTTATCTTCTACATAATTGTAAATCACTTAACAATTTCATCTCAATGTTATTTTCTAGGGCACACACATTATTCCCCTCTTTCTATGCACAACATATATAAAAGAATTTGATTTATGTGCAACTGATCCAAAAAGGATCCATAGAAGACTAAGAATAGCTCAGAACTCACAGAAGCAACTCAGGACGCTTAGAATGGCCTCAGCAAATAGAGAAAGGGAAAAAAATCAAAGTTCTCATAACTTAGTGAAAATTACATCATCACGAAGAGTGAGTCTCAAGATTTCTAACGACACAAACAGATCGTCAAACGGAGTTATGGATCGAAAGATATTCGCAGTCAAAGTTTGGTCAACCTAGCCCAGTCAGTAGGGGGATGAGTCAGCATCCATACTGTCGATGCCAGCATCTGTACAACAAATGTGGCATGAGAAGGAGGTAACATGTGTCATGCTAACATCAGCATGACATCATCTTGGTGACGTGGTAGCACCAGAGGCTGCCATGTGTCACCCATATTTGGAATTTCTAGGCCATTTTGTGGACCAGTAATATTTCTCCACATGGTAGTCTGTATAGTCAGTACAGTGATGTGGCACTGAAGTGGCAGGATAACATGGCAGACTGAGTTGGCATCTGACGTGGAATCTGTATAGGTGACGTGGCACTGACGTGGCAGGATGACGGTGCAATGCTTGATGTGATCCAATAGGAGGATACCACATGGCCTAGTCATGGGATGCCGCGTGGAAGTGGGAAAATTCCAAATGAAAATATTTGATCGAAGTTTTGAAAAAAAAAAAAATTTGGCGGGTCTACCAAATCTAGCGGGACCTCGCCAAATCCGGAAACAAACCAACAATAGAACCTCGGTTAGAAGCTTCACCAAACTAGCATAACAAAACATGCCATATATATACATATAGTTACAATAGTCAAGCCAAAAGAGGAGGCTCATGATATTGACCCCATGACCTCCCCCCTTATTAACGTCTTAACATATGCGCCAGAACCAACGGGCCAACGAATCCATGTTGTAATCAATGTCGACTTTATTTCTTAAAAAGTACATCCACCCAGAGCTCAGGGGAGGCGCACATGTGTACAGTCGGGCATGCAATTCAATATAGGGTGCGTCATCATTTATTTCAGGTTACATGGCATGGAAACCAAGATAGAATTCTTCTTGGGCCTGGGAGTGCCAGAGTCGGATTGAGACATGGAGACAGTCATTTTTAGGTAATTCGGTGCCAGGAATTCAGTGGTGTTGTCTATTTTTTGATCTGGGCAATACTTCTGCAGTGTGATTTGAGAATGAGGTATACTTATGTATTTTTCCAAATTATTTTGTTGAGTTAATGAAAAATCCTACCCCTTTGAGAGAAGGACCCGGAGACGTAGTCCACCACAGACAAAATCCATTATCAGGAGGTGACACGTGTCATGTTGACGTTAGCATGATGTCAACATGGTGACATGGAAGCACCATATATTTCCATGTGTCACCCATATTTGGCATTTCTGGGCCATTCCGTGGACTAGTAATATTTCACCATGTGGCAGTATGTACAGTTCGTACAGTGACGTGGCACTGAGATGGAAGCTAGTGTGGCATCTGTACAGGTGAAGTAGCACTGACGTGGTAGGTTGATGGTGTAGTGGTTGACATGGCCCAATAGGAGGCTGCCACATGGCCCAGTCATGGGCTTCCACATGGCAATGGGAAAATACCCAATGACAACCTATGAGCAAAATTTTGAAAACAAATAGATTTGGTGGGACCCCACAAAATCTAACAACAAACCAACGATAGAACCCCATATAGAAGCTTCACCTAACTATCCGAACAGAACATGGCATATATATACATATAGTTAAAACAATCAAGCCAAAAGGGGAGGCCTGTAGGCTTGACCCCGGGACCTCCCCCTTTATTAATGCCTTAACACATGCACTAGAACCAATGGGCAAACAACCCCATGTTGTAATCAACGTCGAATTTATTACTTAAAAAGTACATCCTCCCAGATCTGAGGAGGAGGCATAGATGCGTACGGTCGGGCATGCAATTTGAGACATGGTACGTCAGCATTTATTGCAGGTTACAGGGCACAGAAACTGAGACATAATTCTTCTTGGGTCTGGGAGTGCCAGAGTCGGATCGAGGCGTGGAGAGAGTCATTTTTAGGTAATTTGATGCCATGAATTCAATGGTGTTGTCTGTTTTATGTTCTGAGCAATACTTCTACAACTTGATTTCAAAATGAGGTATACTTATGTGTTTTTCCAAATGCTTTTGCTGAGTTAATGAAAAAGCCTACCCATTTGAGACCAGGACCCGAAGATGTAGTCCACCAGGGACGAACTCTTTTATCAATTTTTTTTTGTTCAGATTTGATTCTTATGTCTCTTCAGTATTGATCTTTTCCTTCTTTAATGGTGCACTTTAATTTATACTCATTTAATGCAATTCTTTATCAGTCACTCGATGAAAAGATCTTGGATCATGTTGGTATCATAGTAATCGTATTTGAATTGAATTGTTGAGTGTGAATGATTACTAGGGCCAAGCATAAGCAGGGTGAAATAACTCTTAATACTTTCAATCCTGAAGTTGGTCGTGCATATCGAAGGAAGAAAATGGCAGAAGAAGACAAGCGTGATGAACGAGAGAAAAACTTTCATATGGTCTTTTATCGCATGTCAGAAATGGTTGAACGAATGTATGGAGATTACGAGAAGAGGATGAAGAAGAAAGGGAAGAAAAAGGAAGCACATGTTGATGATGATGCTTCAGTAAACCAAGGGGCTGGAGGAGACACTCCTAAGCCTCCATCTTCACCATCAAGTTCTAGTTCTTCTTCCTCTTAGCATTGTCATCATTCTAGCCATAAAGCCTCTTTTAATAAACCATTATTAAAGCTTGATGTAAAATTTTATTTACCTATGTTTAATGGAGATGTTAATCCTAAAAATATAGGTAATTGGATCCGACAGGTTGAAGTATATTTTTGTGTTCAACATGGATGAAGAGGAAGTTAAAGTGCAATTGGCTTCTCCTCAGTTGGAAGGCAATGCTCTCGTATGGTGGGAGACAAAAGTAAGTGTGGTAATCTCCTTTCCTCGTGGTCAGAATTTAAATCAGTGATAAGGAAGCAATTTTGTCCATTGGGTTATTTACATAAAGAAATGATGGAATGGAAAACTTTAAGGAAAATTAAAGGTCAAACTATACAAAGTTTCACAGAAGAATTTAGGAAGAAAGCTCTTCCATTAAACATTCCTTTGGATTCTTATGAAACTTTAATGAAGTATATTGGTGCACTTCATAGTTATATTCATCATACTTTGCTCTTGTTTAACCCCACCAGTATTGACAAATTTTGTGTGCAAGCCACTCACCTTGAGAACAAGGGAAAGAAAGTTTAAAAAGATCCCACAAAGAAACCTTCCAATCTCCCACATAAGAATTTTAAGAAGTTTAAAAGGAAGGACAAGAAGACCGCCATAGTTTAGAGAGAAGGAGGAAACTCATCTTGCACTCATTGCAAGAAAAGAAGTCAGGATGATGAACATTGTTGGAAACTGCATCCAGAGAAGAGACCAAAATAGTTCGGTGCAATGGGGAAGACAAAAATCATTGCTACAGTGCAACAAGATCTTGGTTCTGATTCAGGATACGGAGAAAATATCACAGTGGTTGGAGTGCAAGGTAAACATTCCCTTCATGCTAGTTAAAATTCCAATAATGAATCTTATGATGATGAACAAAAGAGGAATGGATTATTTCATATAATAGTTGTATCTAAAAACACTAAGATAGATACATTATTGGATTCAGGTTCCCAAGTAAACTTAATATCTGAAGCACTTGTCAAAAACATGGGTCTTGAAATCAAACCACATATGAAGCCTTATCCTCTTGGTTGGGTATGTGATAAAGAAAAACTTAATGTCACCAAACAATGTAGAGTCAGAGTTATTATTTCTTTGAAGTTGATTGATGAAGTGGATTTGGATGTTGTATCACTTGATATATGTGGCATAGTGTTGAGAAGTCCTTACAGCATGAGGGTAAATACAACACTTGTTAGTGCAGGAAAAATGAATAGACTCATAAACACTAATAAGCGATATGTGTAATGTCCCCGACCCTCAAACCTCTGTCGGTCAACGCTACTCCAAAGAAATGTAACTTTTCCTTTTCTTCCCTAATACCAATTTGTGACACTCTCGGCCTTAAACCAACAGGCCAAGTAATGTCACCCTATAACTTTGCGAAAATAATCACATATAAAACTTAATAGAAAAATAGAAATAACATTTGGTATTCACACAAACACAAATATATCTAATGCAATTAAACATACATTAATACTCTACTCATACCCCTGTTCATGCAGAAGAAACATTAACACATGCATGCAACATATATACACAATAATTACTTATTAATTATAATACAAATACAAATACAAATACACAGCATACAGTGAATAGATATTCGGTACTTATCTTTTAATAGATGACCACCAACTATGTGTAGACCTTCCACGAACCTCCCAGCCTTAGACCACGCTACTCATCACGCTCAATAGTGGGTCACCCCGAGTTGGGACTAAACTCCACTGGGAAAGGGATTCCTAGGCTTGGCAAGGACAATAGGAAAGTCACACAGATCAACAGGAAGGATTTTCTCTGAGGATACACTTACGCCCACAGCCTACACACCCTCATTCCTCACATGCCTATCCCACCCCAGGAGTGTACACCTTCACTATCACAAGTCCATCGGATGCTACACCTCCCTTTCCTTGGGATTCAACAATAGGCTGGACCGGAAGTCTCAGAGTACTATAGCTGCTACAGGACTCCCTCAAGGAGAACTCACTTCCCTAGCAAACTCTCTCACCTAGAGAGAGTTGCTCACAGGCCTAACAACCTGCTTCTTCAATCCAACTCTTATGTGATGGTAACAATCGAAAATGGGTAAGTACATAGAATATGGAAGCAAGCCATGCTCATCCAAGGAACTGTGCTGGCAGCAATAACCAACCGCTAAGACATAGCATAGGCTCAGGAAAATATAGGTGCACTGGGATTCCAAGGAAATACACGGGATAACTCAATTATATTTGTAGGTTCCAATGGTACATGCATCAGTGGGGAGTATGGATGACTTATAGACTGGCGCCATCATGAGCTTCGTGAGAATGGTGAGAACGGTAAGAATGGTGAGGGATCCCCCATCGATTTGACTTTCCCCACCTAAAACCTGCATGGGCCCAGGTTGACACATGTCTTCCTGAAGCTGCATGAGCTCCACTTAATACACGTTCCCTTTCCCCAGGAACTTAGGAAAACATGGTTATTGTCAAACCTTAGCCTCTAGGAAATAATAATATAATATTATTCCTTTAGAGGTAATCCCTCTAGCTTAGCCTCTATTCCTAGAAACTTATGCCCTTCCCTACCTAGTGGAGCTTAGTCCCCCATAATTGTTTCTTTCTAGTCAGTCTACATGCGCAGGGATGTAATTTTATGAATGATGTGAGTATTTACATATACAAAAATCAAGCTCATTGGCCTTAGCATCTGGGCTCTCTGGCCTAATAAACACATAATTCTTCCAGCTTATAAACACTTGGATCACCAGCCTATAAAAATAATTACCATTCAACAGGGGTTCGGCCTTGGGGTGTTACAATCCCCTCCCCTTATTTTTGCATTGTCCTCATTGCAACTTATTTACACAACAACAACAATATTTCCAAAATCTTCAAAAAGATGTGGGTACTCTAACCGCATAACATCTTCATGCTCCCATGTTGCGTCCTCGGGACCATACCAGGTCCACTAAACCTTTACAAGATTTACAACTCGATTCTGGAGTTGCTTTCTCTTCCAATCTAGTATGCACATAGGCTTCACTTGCAAAGCACCTTCTTTCTCCACCTGAATCACATTCCAATGAATCAGATGATTACCATTAGGTATATACTTCTTGAGCAATGATACATGAAATACATTATGAATAGTCATGGATGGAGGAAATGCAAGCATATAAGATATTGGTCCAACCTTTTCTATATTTTCAAATAGTCCAAAATATCTAGCTACTAACTTGGAAGAGCTTCCCATCTTCAAGGAAATTCTATTATCTTTCACCTTCAGAAAAACATGATCACCCAGTTTAAATCCCCTATGGGTTCTTCCTTTGTCTACATAGATTTGCTGCCTATCTTGGGAAGCCTTCAAATTCAGATTTATCTCTAACAACCTCTCTTCCATTTCCATGAGAAAATCTGGCCCAACCATTTTCCGATCAGCTGGGTTGTCCCATCTTACTGGGGTGTTGCACTTTTTGCCATAAAGTTCTTCAAATGGGCTCATCTTCAATGACACTTGATACCCATTGTTGTAGGATAATTATACCAAGTGTAGATAATCTTCCCATTTAGATGGTTTTTCCATCACATACATCCTTAACACATCTTCTATCACTTGATTTACTCTTTATGTTTGTCCATCATACTCAGGATGATAGGTTGTGATGAAGTTCAGGTTCGTTCGGAACCCCTTGAATAATCCTCTCCAAAAATTTGAGGTAAAATTTGGGTCTCTATCAGACACAATTGTCTTGGGTATGCCATGCAAGTGTGCTACTTCCCTCATATAAATATTAGCAACATCAGTTTCCTTGTGAGTAGTATTCAATCAAATAAAATGGGCGGCCTTAGTAAGCTTATCTGCCATGATGGAGTCATGTTGTTTATTTTTTCTGGGTAATCCTGTGATGAAATCCATTGTCGCCACTTTCCACTTCTAGTTAGGGATGGTTAATGGTTGTAGAAACCTAGTTGGGTGTCTATGCTCATCTTTGACCCTTTAACACTCCATACATCTGGAAATGTACTCTATAATTTCTTTCTTCATACTTGGCCAATGGTAATGTCTCTTGAATGCTAAAACTGTTTTTCTATATCCTGGGTGTCCCACATAAGGCACATTATGCATCTCTTTTAAAATCACACTCCTCAATTCAGGATAATTGGGTATGTAAACTTTGTTTTTGAACAAGAGAATTCCATCAATTCCCAATTCATAATCTTCATATTTCTTTTGCATTTTACCTTGTTGCAATTTAGTTACCAATTCCATGTACGTCAAATCAACTTTTGCATCTTCAAAAATTCTTCCTTTAAGATCCATCTGATACATGCTAATGGTTGTAGAATGCATTTCATGCACTCTCCTGCTAAGTGCATCATCCACCTTGTTCTCCTTTCCTTTGATGTGATTAATATCAAAGTCATATTCACAGAGGAATTCCAACCAACTACTCTATGTAGCATTCAAAGTAGGTTGATCAAACAAGTACTTCATACCATTATGGTTTGTCCTCAACTCAAACCTCTTTCCCATGAGGTAGTGCCTCCACTTCTTCAAAGCATGCACTATGGATGCCAACTCCAAATCATGAGTGGCATAGAGCCTTTCTTGCTCTTTCAATTTTCTTGACTTGAAACAAATCACAAATCCTTTCTGACTAAGGATTCCTCCTAGTCCTTCTTTGCATGCATCTATGAAAACCAAGAAATATTCATTCAGATCTGTGATCTTCATAATTGGAGCAATAGTTAATAGCTACTTCAATTGTCGGAAGCTCTTTTCACATTCTTCTGTCCATTGAAACTTCTTCCCCTTCATTTGCAAGGAAGTGATGGGGTGAGCTATTCTCGAAAACCTTGTAATGAACCTTCTATAGTAGCCATCTAGACCCATGAAGGATATGACTTCTATCACAGTTTTTGGTGTTTTCCACCCTTTAATGGCCTCAATATTTTCAGGTTCCATTGCTATCCCTTCGTCAGATATGATATGCCCCAAATAGTGAATTATGTTTTGATAAAATGAGAATTTTCTCAATTTGGCATACAACTGATGTTCTCTCATCACTTGCAACACCATCATCAAATGATGATCATGCTCTTCTTCTGACTTGGAATATACAAGGATGTCATCCAAAAAGACAACGACAAACTTGTCTAAATATTCTCAAAAAACACCATTAATTAGGCACATTAAAACAACTGGTACATTTGATAACCCAAATGGAACCACTGTGAACTCATAAGGACCATACCTTGTCCTGAAGGTGGTCTTTTTTATGTCTTCCTCTTTAATCCTTACATGATGGTATCCTGCCCTGAGATATATATTTGAAAATACCCTAGCATCCTTCAACTAATCGAAGAGGTCATCAATCCTTGGTAAGGGATACTTGTTCTTTATAGTCACTTTGTTCAACTATCTGAAATCGATGCACAATCTTAATGTCCCATCTCTCTTCTTTACAAAAAATATTGGGGCACCCCAAGGTGACACACTTGGACATATATACCTCTTATTCAGAAGCTCTTCAAGTTGCATTTTCAATTCCTTCAGTTCCGGTGTACTCATTCTGTAAGGAGTTTTTGATACTGGAACTGCTCCAGGCATTAAATTTATAGAGAAATCAATATATCTCTTTGGAGGTAGTCTTGGTACCTCCTTGAACACATATTCATAATCTTCCAAGACTACATAATCCTCCATATTTTGCACCTTATCCTTAGATGCTTCCTCCATATGGGCTGCAAATATTTGGTAGCTCTTCATGTAACACTTCTTTAGCTGCATTGTTGATATTTCCCGAATAGTAATTGCCCTGGAAATTCCTTAGACTACCCTCCGATTTCCTTTCTCATCCAAGCAAGTGAATGCTTTGTTATGGAAGTCTAATAGGGGATGGTGTTGGTCTAAGCAATCTATACCAATTAGGCAATAATATGATCCCAAAGCCAATATGTTCATATCTACCTTGGTACTCAATCCATTCATTCCCACTGGACATGAATTAACCAACTCAATAACTTTCCTCTTGGCTCCTGTAGCCAACTGCACCATCCAATATTTCCCATGCTTACTTCTTGGAAAAAAAAATCTTTCCACAACTTTAGGATATACATAGCTATGACTATCTCCTGAATCAATTAAAATATTAAGGGCGTGGTTATTTATAATACCTTCAACTTCAATCATGTGTGATTGAAACTCATCTTTCTTGTTTTCCAGGGCTGCATAGATCCTTGGTACTCTTCTTCCCATGTCCTATACCATTTCTTCTCGTTGAACATTGTGAACAACTCTAACTTTGTCACTTCTTTCAGGACAATCTCTATACCTATGATCTCCTTTACAACCTCAACATTCCATAAGTGTCTTCCTTGGCCTTTTCCCACCTACTTCAGCCATTTTGGGCTCTTTCAAAACCAGTTTTCCTTGAGGACTATTTCTGAAAAATGGTTGCTTGTTCCCCTTTTGCCTCTTCTCCCTCTTAAACTTCATCTTGTCTTCCCAATCCTTCTAGAAAATAGGTTTCCCTTTTTGTTGATCAAATAAGCATTTTTATCTCCTTATGGTTTCTTCCATAGTTTTAGGATCATCATATTGGATATTGTCACCAATGAAATATGGCATCCCACTCAGATACCTTTGAATATTAAATGTATCATCTTTGATGAAGGGGACATAATTCAACAACTCCAAGAATATCCTTTCATACTCATCAATGGACATACTTCCCAGCTTGAGTTCAAAGAACTCTTTCATTTTATTGTCATAATACCTCTTAGTTAAGTACTTCTTTTCAAAATGCCTTCTGAATTCCCTCCATGTAACATTCTTCTCTCTGACGTGCTGCACTTGCACAAGTTGATCCCACCATATGGATGCCTTTCCTTTTAGCTGATAGATGGAAATTCTTCCTTCTACATGAGAAGAGTAATTCTGCAGTTGGAAATATTTCCTCATGCCCGACATCCATGCCTCTGCATCTTCATCTTTCATGTGCTCTCCATCAAAATTAGGAGGTTTGATCTTATTCATTTCACCCTTCAGTTCATCCACTTCAGATCTCCTATGGTTTTTGGTAGGAGATGGACTTGAACTTTTGTGTGTCCTCTTTTTGGAATGCCTTCAGGAGTGTTGGTGATGTATACTACCACTTCTTCCTCTTCTTTCCTCATCAGGGGTCCCATGACTTCTTGATTTACTGGATCCACTTTCCTTATCCAATTTCTTTTAAATTCTTTCTAGGCTCTGCCTCAGCTTCATATTGAAGTCTCCCTGTTGCTCCTTGGCTCTCATAAGCCTTTTGTTATCTGTCTGGTGAATTTGGACATCTTTTTTCAAATTCTTAATGATTTTCATCATGCTCACTTCTTTATCTATTTCTTCTTCATGCCCTTTGGAGTTTGTTCATTCAATTCCCAAATGGACATTCATTCCTCTAACTTCATCCTCTGAATCATAACCATCTTGTGCCTCCTTTATCTCTATGCACTATGGAACAATTCAGTTCGGTTCTGTCAATTGTTAACTCTACAAAATGTGTAGTCAACCAAGATTTTGTCAGGCTATTAGGCTTAGTAATTCTCCACGGTAACTTAAACAATCTGATTCATTCAAAAGAATATTAGACTCTATTTTTGGCGGGTCTGTGTCGATAAAGAATCCCCATGATTCTATATCTAAGCCCTGCTCTGTTCTGCAACAATTTTCGGGTGATATCCCCCTTTTATTCAACCTTTAATTCACATGTGACCACGACTGTGACCAAGTTATAAACCAACAAGTTCTTACCCTACACTTCGGAGTTTCAGGCTTGAGTGTTTTCAACTCACCACAAACTCATGAACCATTATTCCATATTTTCAAGTCTTTGGACTGCTGCATCTGTTTCCATGTACCCTCTCTCTATCAACGGCCGAGATGGAATATGGCCTTCGGGAGTCCACAACCTTAACTATATATGCCTTGAATCATATGGAATACTAAGTCTCTGGAATACGAGATCTATTGTCACGTGTCTCTGGATTTACTCTGCTCCCCGGAGCTTCCAGAGTCTTTAAACTTTAACAATTCTTGACCAAGTTCAGAGGCTTTGTGAAATCCATTAGGGTCCCCACCGAACACAGTCGAGGTAGGTGCCATGTGGTGGACTACTAGAATCGGACATGTGGCCCAATCAGGCGGGTGACACGTGTCACATTCTAACTGGCATAATCAGTGTTCTAAGGGTACATAACTCACTAACATGTGGCATGCATCCCATGTGTCCACATCATCCCTAGTGATGTCAATAGTCCATGTAACTTCAGGACTTTGGGCTTCGAAATATTTTACACTTGCAGTCCTCAAATCTCTCAAACTCTCAGCTTCCGAACTACTTATCTTACGGGGTCCACATAGTACAACTGTCAACAATTAAAGTGGTGGCATGTGGCCCTAAGTGTCGAATTTATTTTGGTCCAACAAGGTTGTCAAAGTTCCATTCTAACTGACACATGGCAAGACTAAGGAAGTCCACATCACCTTGGGTGATGTCATCATGCCACATCACTTCGGGACTTTGGGATTTGGGACTTCAGAAGGATTCACCTTAGCACACCTTGTTTCTCCCAAAGTGTCAAGCTCCCAAATACGTTGACCTACCGCTGCACCTTACCAATTGATCTTGGCTTGATCTACATCTTCAATCTGCCTTTGGCCAATCCAACAATCAAGAACTTTTCCCTAGATCTATGGTGTAGATCCTCTCCAGACTTTGGAACTTTAGGCTTCGGCCCCTTTTTATTATAACACATAAACTTTTCCAAAGTCACGAAGTTTGAAGTACTTAGGGGTTAAATTTCATGCACTTTTCTCCAGATGTGATGGTTGTGAAGGATCCTTCTTCTCCTAAACAGATTCAACGGCCCAACTTCAAACCTTGTGGTTCCAAACCCACAGTTACAAAAATCTATTTTCTTTGTTATCCTTATTGAACCGCTATACCTCTTGAGCTTCCAAACATGGCCAAGGTATTCTCTTGGCACTTAAAGACGCTTTGAACTTCGAATTATGTCCCTTTCGACAACAATTCACTCTAAAATCGTTGTCTCGTTAACCACTAACATAGCCCATCTAGGCTCAGTGTCGAAATCATGGCTTTGATACCATATTGTAATGTCCTCGGCCCTCAAACCTCCATCGGGAAATGCTACTCCAAAGAAATGTAACTTTTCCTTTTCTTCTCTGATACCAATTTGTGACACTCCTAACCTTAAACTAATAGGCCAAGCCATGCCACCGAATAACTTTGCGGAAATAATCACATATAAAAATTAACAAGAAAATAGAGATAACATCTGGTATTTACACACACACACACACACACACATATATATATATATATAATGCAATTAAACGGATGTCAATACTCTACTCACACCCCTGTTCATGCAGAAGCAACATTAACACATACATGCAACATATATACACAAGCATTACTTATTAATTATAATACAAATACAAATACAAATACACAACATATAGTGAAAAAATATTTGGTACTTATATTTTAATAGATGACCACCAACTACATGCAGAACTTCCACGAACCTCCCATCCTTAGACCATGATTCTCATCATGCTCAGCAGTGGGTCACCCCAAGATGGGAATAAACTCCACCAGGAAAGGGATTCCTAGGCTTGGCAAGGAAAACATGAAATTCACACAGATCAATGGGAAGGATTTTCTCCCAGGATCCACTTACACCCACAACCTACAGACCCTCATTCCCCACATGCATGCCCCACCCCAAGAGTGTACACCTTCACTGTAACAAGTCCATCGGCTGCGACACCTCCCTTTCCTTGGGCTTCAGCAACAAGCTGGACCGAAAGTCTTAGAGTATTGTAGCTGTTATGGGACTCCCTCCAGGATAACTCACTTCTCGAGAAAAATCTCTCACCTGGAGAGAGTTGCTCGCAGGCCTGACAACCTGCTTCTTCAATCCAACTTTTATGTCAAACGAACATGGGTGATGTCAAAAACAGATTTCGGCTAACTTGTGGGTGATGGTAACAAACGAAAACGAGTAAGTGCATATAATATGGTAGCAATCCATGCTCGGCCAAGGAACTACGCTTGAAGTAACAACCAACCGCTAAGACACAGCGTGGGCTCATGAAAATGCAGGTGCGTCGTGCTTCACAGGAAATACACAAGATAACTCAAGTATATCTGCAAGTTCAAATGATGCATGCATCAGTGGGGAGTATGGATGACTTCCAGAGTGGCGCCATCACGAGCTTCATGAGAATGGTGAGAAGGGTGAGAATGGTGAGGGAACCCCCATCGAGTTGACTTTCCCCACATAAAAACTGCATGCGCCTAGGTTGACACATGTCTTCCTAAAGCTGCATGACCTCCACTTAACACTCATTCCCTTTCCCCGGGAACTTAGGACAACATGGTTATTGTCAAACCTTAGCCTCTAGGAAATAATAATATAGATTTATTCCTTTAGAGGTAAGCCATCTAGCTTAGCCCCTTCCCTATCCAGTGGAGCTTAGTCCCCCATAACTCTTTTTCTATGGTCGGTCTACACACAACGATGTAATTTTATTAATGATGTGAGTATTTACATAAAAAAAATCAGGCTCATTGGCCTTAGCATCTGGGCTCTCTGACCTAATAAACACATAAGTCTTCCATCTTATAAACACTTGGCTCACCAGCGTATAGACATAATTGCAATTTAGCAGGGGCTCAGCCTTAGGGTGTTACAATATGTACTCATGGTCATAAGAGAGAAAGATGTCGGGACATCTGACGCTTTCCAAGGATGTGATCCTTCTCATAAGAAATAATTAATTGATATTGTTTCTAAGTATGAAGATATTTTCCAGGAACTAGATGGATTACCTCCTAAGAGGGAAATCCAACATGAGATACATCTTCAGCAAGATTCTCCTCTTCCTAATGTGGGCATGTATAGGATGTCAGTTGTGGAGATGACAGAGATCAAGAAGCAAGTACAAGGCTTATTGGATCAAGGGGTCATCAGGCCCAGTTCATCTCCTTTTGGTTCTCTGATCGTGATGGTGCCAAAGAAAGATGGCACATGGAAAATGTAGAAATTTCAATACCAATTAAGTATTGCCTGGATTCTCCTGATCTAACAATTATTTTTCTCTTTTTAAATATAGAATCGCTTCTACTAATATTCTTGCGGAATTTAAACCACCATCGACAATGCAATATCAAGAAAAAGAATCAATCAAACATAACAAAGATGTTTTATTGGGAAAGCATAAAGCTAAAAACCCCACTATCATATATTATGTATATCATGGATCATGAAACAATCTCATACAAAACTCTAATCCAAGAGCTCTCAGTACAATACAATCGTCTAACACTGTCATACAAAAATCAACAAATACATGTGCCAATTCTCTGTGTCCAGACAACCTACCTCCTCTTCTCAATCCTTGCAATGGATGAATGAATCCTCTACACTAGAATGCACATGCTCATGGGCATATCCATTGTGTGTGTGATTGCATGAGTCCACTTCACTCAAATCACAATTGATAGCCAAACTGTCCCGTTCACCTGTTATCTCAACTGGGTCTCCACTAGATCTGACATGCATGTAGTTAACAATGGTAAATCTTTAGTTGCATGTAAGATCATTGATTGTGAATTAATTAATAATTAATTCACTAAACTCTCACTAGTGCAAGTTTAGTTACAACCAGTACAACTAATATTAACTCACTTAATTGAGTCAAACTACTTTACAACTCACATAACTACACTTATAATTCTATTACAACTCTAAATCACTCAGTTATAAATGAGATAATAGATTAATATTTATTGTCCAATTTATTTAAGGGAAAAATAAACTAGACACACATTTCTTGTTGACTTTTCAACACTCCCTCTCAACAAGAAAGGGATTATCCTTCACCCCAATCCTGTCTCTATGGTATTCGAATTTGCTCCTGGTCAGCGACTTCGTCAAAATGTCTGCATCCTAATCTTCCATAGGAATGTACTAAAGCAACATGATCTTCCACTACACAAAATCTCTGAGATGACGATACCGGATATCTATATGCTTAGATCTGTCATGAAACATAGGATTAATCGAGAGTTTAATGAAACTTTGATTATCACAATAAATCACTATCGTATCTAAATGAGAATCGAACAAACCAACCAAGATCCTTCTCATCCAGATAGCCTCACATCCATCTTGACTCGCTACCATGTATTTCGCTTTCGCTAAAATGAGTGCCACGGATCTTTGTTTCCTGTTGTACCAAGAAACAATTGTAGATATGATACTAAATATCCCCCTTGATGTGCTCTTTCTGTCCATTGGGCTGCCCACCCAATCTACATCCGTGAAGCCATGAAACTTCACATCATTCATCTATCTGTACCATAAGACATACTCATATGTGCCCCTCAGGTATCTCAGGACATGCTTACCCTCCTTCCAAAAGAGCTTGGTAGGCTTAACCATTGCTTGACTCATTTGGTTAACCGCATAGCAAATGTCTGGTCTCATGTTCACTAGATACATTAGCGAACCCACTAACTATCGATAGATAGTAGCATCCACTACCTCTCCAGAAGTAGCATCCTATTTCCTCCATTTTTCTGGAAGAGGAGTATCCATGGATTTGCAACCCTCCATGTGAAACTTACCCAGTATCTCCCTTTCATACTTTCCTTGAGACACAAAAATTTCACCATCTCGCTGCCATATTTCCAATCCAATGAAATAATGAAGAAGGTCCAAATCCTTCATCTCGAACTCCTTTGCAAGGTCCTCCTTGCATGAGTGTATTATTTTCTTATCACCAGTCAGTATTAAATCATCAACATAAAGAAAAATAATTAAAATCTTACCCTCCACCACAATTTGGTATAGTTTTGCATCTGCTTCACTTTTGGTGAAGCCCAGTTTGGTGAAATAGTTGTCTATCTGAGTGTACCAAGCACAAGGTGCTTACTTCAGCCCATACATTGATCTCTTGAGTCTGCACACATGTGACTCCCTGTCAAAGGTCTCAAAACCTTCTGGCTTCTCAATGTACACTTCTTCCTCAATGATCTCGTTGAGAAGAACAGTTTTTACATCCATCTGATGAATGCACCAGCCCATCTGCGTTGAGAGTGAAAAGATGGATCTTATGGAGGAGTACCTTGCGACAGGTGCAAAGGTCTCATCATAATCTATCCCTCGATCTGTGAGAATCCCTAGGCCACAAACCTAGCCTTGTATTTCTCAGCACTCCCATCAGCAGCTTTCTTTACCTTGAAGATCCATCTCGAACCTACCACTCATTTGTCAACCGGTCTTGGCATAATTTCCCATGCACTTTTTTTTACAATGGATTCATACTCCTCTACCATAGCATCAACCCAAGTGGGATCCTGCACTATTTCCTGAAAGGAATATGGTTGAGTCACAATACATTTTCTCATGAGAGCCGTGTATCCAGTAAATCGATCAGGAGACTGTCTCTGTCTACGCTCTGAAGTAGGGACTCCTACATTCTGTGCAGCATTTAGTCTCAATCTATCAACTTTCATGGTTCGCTTTCTTCCATTTCTGATGGATGGATTTGCTTGAGTGGCTTCCTTCACTCCATGAATATCCTCATGTGGCTGATCCACATCTTGAGACTCATCTTTGGGAACTAGCAGTTCCTCTTCTGCATGCAAGTCTAGCTCCCACTCGAGCAACAACCGCATGGATTTCCCTTCATCGAATTTTATATCTCCTCGCATAATAGTCATCTTACTATTAGGAAAATACACACGATAATTATGGGGTGTTTCTATGTACCCCACAAATATCCCAAATTCAGTAGTCGATTCTAGCTTCTTCCTGGCATCCTTGGTCACATGCACATAAACAGATGAGCCAAAAATCTTAAAATGAGAAACATCAGGTTTCTTACCAGTGAAATATTCTTCAGGTGTACTCATGCCAAGTACTCTATGAGGAAAACGGTTTTGCACGTAAACCGTAGTATTGCATGCTTCTGACCACAAATGCATTGGTAGGCCATGATCATGCAACATCACTCATGCTGCACCCACGATCGTTCTGTTCTTCCTCTCTACGACCCCATTTTGTTGTGGGTTATGAGGCGCTATGAGTTCTCTTTGAATTCCTTCTTTGTTGTAGAAGTCTTTGAATTCATTAGAGATGTATTCTCCACCATTATCTCTCCTTAGATTCATCACTTGCTTCCCCGAATCCTTCTCCACCAATGCTTTAAACTCACATAACTTTGAGAATGTTTGATCCTTCTGCATGAAGAAGATCCAGCATTTACGAGAAAATTCATCAAAAAAAATAACATAATACCTATGTTTTTTTGTTTAAGAAACCGAGAATGGCCACACATGTCTGTGTGAATTCTCTCCAAGATCATCGAAGCATGGTTCTCCTTTTCATGAAAGGTGGACTTTTCATATTTCCCCATGGTGAAACCCTTGCACTGATCTAACTAAGAAAGTGTTCCCATTAGAATTCTGGTAGATATTTGTTGCATGATCTTAAAGGATCCATGATGAATATGGCCCAATCCCTTGTGCCATAATTCACCCTCGTCCCAGCTCACCACTTTTTCAGCCTTGCCCATCATGGCAGCGCAGTCATCTACCTCTAACGTGTAGAGATTCTTAACTCGAATCCCTATATTCTTGACTTGACTCGTTGCTTTATGTCACTGGAAAGCTTTTCCATCAATGAAAACAACGTCATAGCCTTTTTCCTCCAACATTGCGACTGAGACCGGGTTTTTCTTCAGACATGGAACATACATAACATTTTTCTATTGAAATGGTTTACCTGACTCCCTCTGAAAGGTATTGGTACCAATTCCAGTCGCACTGTATCGTCCATCGTCGCCCATCTCAATATGCATTCTGAGATCTTTCTCCTCCAAGTCACTGAAAGACTCTCTATCTCCCGTCATGTGGAAGGAAGCACCACTATACAAATACCACACTAATCCTGATGCACTTGATGCCATGCATGTGATCAAAGAGAAGTCAAGTTCAAATTGTGAGGCAAGGGCCTCACTAGTTGCAGCTCCAACAACCTTCTTTTTCTTCATCTTATGCGGACATTTAGTAGCAATATGTCCATGTTCGTGACAGTGAAAACACTTCACTTTGGACAAATCCAGCTTCTTGACTTTAGGCTCGATTTTTTAATGGAATTTCTTCCCCTTTCATCTCCTTGCCTTAGAAGCCAAAGCACAATCCTCTTCATCATCACACTTTGATGAAGATCCATCTTTGGTGTTCCGCCTGAACTCCTCCTGAACTAGATCCAACCATATTCATTCCCAATCTGGCAATTTTTCCCTTCCATTAATAGAGTCTTGATAACTGTGCCAACTCTTAGGAATTCCTAGGAGTGCCACGCTCACCAAATCATCATCAACGACTATTATTCCCACACTCCCCAGCTCATATGGACATTGGACAAACTTCATGAGATATTTTGGAATGGAGTCACCCTTTTCCATCTTGATCTTCCTGAGTTTATCTTTGAGCACCAATTTCCTATGGTCACTGTTGTTTGGGAATAGATCCATAAAAACCTTCCACATTACATGTGGTGTGGCTTTCCCATGGAGACTTGAGACAATTTGGTCTTGTACTCCCTCCAATAGAATCCTCCTCGCTTTTGCCACTTTCTTTTTCCATGCATCAAGATTTGTAGTGTCTGTAGCAACTGGCTTAGGAACATATATGTCAATGAAATCCTTCAATCCATTGTCTTTGAGTACTGCCTCCATCCTGTCCTTCCAATAAATGTAGTTCAAGCTTCCCTCGAGTGCATAGTCCAACCTCAAGCCATTGAAACCTATTTTGATCATGAATCAACTGTAGCACCAAGAAAACTCTTTCTACAAATTCGAATTCTATCAAATCACAAAATCATCTTTTGCAATCTCTCTTGCTTGTTCCAGTCTCACGTTGAACCTCTGCGACTGCTTCTAACCCATCCTATAGACATTACAAGCATTTACGCACCTCTCGAGTTATTTGACTACGAGATTTCCACAATGTAATGCACAATGGCTTGCAGAAATCTCTAGTGATTTCCGCATTGTGATGCACAGTGGCCTGCGGAAAGTACGCATCCTATGAGTGTCTAGGGCGAGAAAATGTCTAGGGATTTTCTCAGTGTAATGCATGGTAGCCCACAGAAATGTCCAGTAACTTTTATGCGTGGACCAGTCAGTAGTACGCCGTCGCACCCTGCTAGAGGAGGGACCCGCAAAAATCTTGAAATTTACGCACCTCACTTTCGTGGCTCTAATACCATGTAGAAATTTCAATACCAATTAAGTATTTCTTGGATTCTCTTGATCTAATAATTATTTTTCACTTGTTAAATATAGAATTTCTTCTATTAATATTCTTGTGGAATTTAAACCACGATTGATAATGCAATATCAAGAAAAAGAATCAATCAAACATAACACGAATATTTTATTGGGAAAGCATAAAGCTAAAAACCCCACTATCATATATTATGTATATCATGGATCATGAAACAATATCATACAAAAATCTAATGCAAGAGCTCTTAGTACAATACAATCATCTCACACTGTCGGCAAATACATTTGCCAATTCTCTTTGTCCAGACAGCCTGCCTCCTTTGCCCAATCCCTGCAATGGATAAATGAATCCTCTACACTAGACTGCACATACTCATGGGCATATCCACTATGTTTTTGATTGCATGAGTGCACTTAACTCAAATCACAACTGATAGCCAAACTGTCCCTTTCACCTGTTATGTCAACTGGGTCTCCACTAGATCTGACATGCATGTAGTTAACAATGGTAAATCTTCAGTTGCATGTGAGATCATTGATTGTGAATTAATTAATAATTAATTCACTGAACTCTCACTAGTGCAAGTTTAGTTACAACTAGCAAAACTAAGATTAACTCACTTAACTGAGTTAAACTAATTTAAAACTCACATGACTACACTTATAATTCTGTTACAACTCCAAATCACTCAGTTATAAATGACATAATAGATTAATATTTATTGTCCAATTTATTTAAGGGAAAAATAAATTAGACACACATTTCTTGTTGACTTTTCAATAGCGAATGTGTGTCAATTACCGGGCCTTAAATAAAATCACAATGACAAATCGATACCCTCTTCCTCATATAGATGATTTACTTTATCAGTTAAATAATGTTGTTTATTTCACTAAGTTTGATTTGCACAATGGATACCATCAAATCCGGGTTGCAGAATAGGATGCATGGAAGACTGCCTTTAAAACCAAACAAGGATTGTTTCAGTGTTTAGTTATGTCGTTTGGGCTTTGTAATGCTCCGACAAATTTCATGCGTGTGATGAATGATGTATTCAGGACTTTCCTAGATGATTTTGTGATTGTATATTTAGAAAAAAATCTTATTTTTAGTGGGCCTTGGGATGAACATGTGAGACATGTAAAGAAAGTATTGGATACTTTGCAGAGGGAAAAGATGTATATAAAATTTTCTAAATGTGAATTCGGAAATACTGCACTTGTATACCTAGGTCGTATTGTAGGAGGAGGACAATTAAAATTGATGTAATTGTAAATTGGCCTGAGCCAAAAAATGTAACCGAGATTTGGAGCTTCTCAGGTGCAGTCCAGTATTGGAGGAGGTTCATTTCAAAATTTTCCTTTATAGCATCTCCTTTGCATGCCTTAACCAGTGTGAACACTTTTCAGTGGGAAGGAAAGCAACAAAAAACTTTCGACACTTTGAAGGAGAAGAGCAGTATCTCACCAGTATTAGCACTATTGAATCTTCAACATCCCTTTGAGATCGAGACAAATGCAAGAAGATATGCCATGGGTGCAGTATTGATGCAATATCCTAAGCCATTTTGTTACCACTCTGAAACTTTTAACCAAGATGTTGTTAACTATCCTACATATGATAAACAGTTGTATGCATTAGTTCAAATTGTATAGAAATGGAATCACTACTTGTTAGGGAAGGAAACAATCATACATACAAATCACCAACCCTTATGTTAGGACCCAGAAATGTCCCTTTTTCACTATATCTTTTGCTCATTCAAACTTATCATTTTCATGCTAAAATGCCTAATATATTGTTTGCTAAGACCTTTTTCCCAAGGTATGAATCATTGATCTTGCTTTTGTATTCTTATTTACTTAACATGTTTGATTGGTAGAGTTTCTCATATTTTATCCATGAATGTTCAACTAATGATCAAAATGTGTAGATTAAAGAAAAACAACCAAGTCTTGAAGAAAGATCGTTGTTGTTACACCAGATGTTACAGTTGTGCACCAGTTCTGCATGTTGTTACACAACTACAACAATTTTTCACCTTTCTTGGAAGCTGTTACAACTACTGCAATAGATTCTCACTGATCCTGGAAGCTGGTATATCATTCAAATCCATATCCTAAAGACGGATCCTCAAGGTTGTTACACGTTTTGGCTCACACTAGTGATCAAGATCATTTCCATATTTTGTGATGATAACAGATCTTTTATATCATACGAACAGCTTGAGAATCTCTGATTCTCAAGTATGTTCTAAGTCTGTTTCAATTGAATGTCTCTGTCTTTAAATAACAAAGATTTTGTAACCATTAGGCAGTAGATATTAGTTGTGGAATAGAGAGTGAAGTGAATCAATTTGTATCTGAACATTTTGGCGATTTAATAAAGAAGTGATTTGAGTTTCTCCAACCTACTGTAGTCTTTTCGAGTGGATTCAGTGAGAAGGAAAGGGCCCACCTTCCTCACAGACTCCCCTCTGTTGTGAGTTTTAGATTAACTTCTTTGATTGTTTACAATTGTGTGATTTATCTGTTTATGCATTGCTAGAATACATTTGTTGTTACAGTTCAGTCCCTTTCTATTAATGTGCATCAGTGTGTCTCATGAGAGTTAGAAACAATTGTTGTATACTGTTGGTGAATTGCTTTGAAAGTTAATTCCTTTTCTGCATTAGATTAAATCTTTGTTTTCAAGAAAAAGTAAATAGAAGTGTGAATTCCCTTTCTACAATTAAGTAGACTTCCTTTCAGTAATTATCAAAGAACTTCTTTCTACAAGAGTAATATAGAAAATTAGAATAGATTAGATAATCTAGGATTCTTATACACTCATCAAATTTCACTCCTGGAAATTAGATTTCAATTATCCAAGTGTGATTTCAATTATGCAAGTGTGACTTCAATTCTACAACAATAGATTAGAACTCTAGTTGTGTCAGTAACTTGTGTTAGTGTTCATCTTTTCAATTTTGTTTCTTTTAGTGTTAGTTTACCTTATTGCAACATGATTAGTGTTTTCTTTCATAATCTAGCATAGATTGTGCACAATTATCTTACAATAACAAAACTTCCCTGGGTTTGACAATTCATATTGAACACCTTAACTATCTATTTATTTAGACAATTAAAGTGCACAACATTTTGGCGTTGTTTCCGGGGAAGATAATTATAGATTCTTGTAAGAACATTAGTTTTCTTTTCTTAGGAATGAGTAGTCTTCATGAATCGAGGAACAAGAGGACGTGTCCCCAAAAATACTAACCCTACAGGTGCCAAAGGACGTGGTGGAAGGAATCCTGCACTGGGAAGGCCAACCTTTGTTGATGAGATTATAGCTAGAGCAGATTCTTCTTCGAGATCTATCTTTCGCCCCTCAAATCCTCCAAGAATACATATTCCTCAGTCATCAAAACTACCCCATTTTGAAACATCATTTTCATTAGGGGATGAAGCTGAATATTTGTCACCAACAATTCATCATGAAACACTGTAGAATATTGAAGATCAAACAAGTGTAGCTCGGAACAAGGAAAAGCCAGAAGAAGTTGTTTATCATATCAACAGATAGATAGTCACTAAAGAGGAGTGGGATGCTTTCCATATTGATTGGAGGGAAAGAGAAGGTATGGAAAATCAAGGAGATAATGAAGAAGAGTTCCACCATGAGGATACACTGAACAATGAAGATCAAGAAAATGATGAAAATACTATCTCTACCCCGGTATTTCCTATTACTAATATTCCCACACAGGGTATATCTCCTATGAAGAACATACCTCTCTTAGCCCTACCAAATTTCCATGGATTATCTACTGAGGATCCAGATGAGTTTCTGTTTGACTTTTATATTCTATGTAGAAGCTATGAATGCATTACCACTGCGCAGAAGCTTAAATTGTTTCTAGCTATGTTGAAGGGTAACATGTTAAGATGGTTCATGATCCTTGGAGGAGAGAATATTTCAACATGGGGACAAATGAGGAAGCATTTCCTGACCAAGTACCAAGACTATTGTTGAACGAGGGAACAAAGAGAGGAACAGTTTAAGATATCTTAGAAAGAGGATGAGACCCTTGAAGATTTTGTGGAGTGACTCCAGTATCATCTACAAAGGTCTAGACATCTGGATGTCAGTAAGGACATTCTGAAAACTATTTTGATAAAATGAGTTAGAGATGATTGTTTAGATATATTGAATATGCTTGGCAAGGGAGATATATCTAAGGAATCTTATGTAGACATTGTAAATATTTGTAAGAGATGCTCTCAAGGATCTACAAGGAATA
Organism: Picea glauca; assembly: GCA_000966675.3. NCBI lineage: Eukaryota > Viridiplantae > Streptophyta > Pinopsida > Pinales > Pinaceae > Picea > Picea glauca. The sequence goes on from JZKD02S0645336.1 coordinate 950,926, forward strand.
AGTCAGCTACCAGGGATACCACTTTTTCAAGGGTACATAAATCAACCAATGGATGGGAAACAAGAGAAGAAATAGGTAATATGTTAGAAGATTTCAAAACAGAAATGATTAACTCTTTTGCCTCACAAATTGACACTCTGCAGGTCAAACAGAAACACGCAGAATTACATCAGGCATTGTCCATTTTCTGTTTGAAATGTAGAAAGAAACATCCACTAAGGGAGTTCCCACTAAACAGCGCCTAGGTATGTCTTATTTGTCAATTATATCATGCTACTGACCAATGTCCCTCCCTACTAGGTGTAAAAGCATCAATGAAGGTGACTAATGAGGAAGCAAAGGCTATCTATATAATAACATAGAGAAGACAATGGTAGCCATGAGGTCAAGGTCAAACCCTCAATTCTCTCCCGCAGCACTTAATTATTGGAATAATGTGAACAATCAGCTTCAATATGGCCAGATGAATGCCTCCCCTCCAAATCAGATGCCACCTCCTTATGAGGATCCCAATGCATGGGTACCTGTGCCCCAACAACAGAATCATCCTGGGAAATGGAACCCATATTGGAGAGGCCCTCAACAACAACTTACTTATGAAAACCCTCACCAACAAAACCCTTATTAACAACAGTTCCAACCCCAGTACTAGCAGCAATAGTTGCAGTTACCTCCCAATTCCCACAGAACAATCCTCCCTTACGGCCTCATATGCCTGTGAAACCTAACCCAAATCCAAATAATAAGGTCATTCAGAATATTGATATACACAATGTGCCAACTCTATCTATTACCCCTATGCCTTGTGATGAGATAAAATTAAGATCAGGGAGAATAATCGAGCCAATAATTGAAGATGCTCCATCTTCAAAATCAAACAAGAAATCACGGGAAAAACCATTTGTTGATACAGAGGAGATTGACGAACCTATCATAGAATTAGTAGAACCCGCATTCCATGAAATATTGGAAATTATGAAAATTGTGGAATTACCATCCTTCAATCTCTTAAGAGAGTTGCAAAATCTGCATGTTAAAGTTCCATTATTTCAAGCGATTAGGGATGTCCCTATTTATGTGAAGACTATGAGAGACCTTTGTATCAAAAATCTTGGAAGGAAACCTAGGGACCCCCTCATAGTACACGTAGTGGGAGAATTGTCTGAACTAATGTTAGGAAAAACCCCACCTATAAAGTATGGCGACTCAGGAAACCCTACAGTCACTGTCAAAATTGGACATACATTTATTCTCGATGTGTTAGTTGATTTAGGGGAAGAAATTAGCATTATTCCAACAAAGACGACACAATTGTTGTAGCTCAGAATGCAAGTCTGACCTACTTCTATTGTTTTAGACTTAGTTGATCATTCTACTATCAAACCACAAGGAGTAATCGATGATCTAGTTATTTCAGTTGATTCATGGGAGTATCCTGCTGATTTTGTCGTATTGCAACCTAAAACCCATCTGGGGGGGCACCCTCTAATTCTAGGAAGACCATGGTTAGCTACAACTGATGCTTTCATTGGTTGTATATCTGGTTCAATGACCATCTATGATGGTTATGATACCAAGAAAATTACCCTTTATCCTCATGCTATGCCCAGTTTGGAACCCGAAAACTCTTTATGGATGGACCTTGAAGATGAAAGCGCTCTGCCTATTCTAACCATAGGAAAAGCCCTGAGTTTCAAAGATGAGATAGAGGATGAGATAATCAATAGCTTTATCAGAAACCCCTCTATTGTTACACAAAACACATACCATCGATTGAGTAGAATCTTTGACCCTACTGCCCAGGAAGGAGTGAGCCCAGAGATGTTCTCTGAAACTATTGTAAATCAATTTAATTCAACTATAACAACATATACTGAAACAACTAAATTATTTCCTAAAGTTAGTTCTAAGAGCATCGTTGTAGAAATCAAACCTGGAAAAACCATGAACATCAATCCTGAATTATCTTCTGCTGAAACTGGACGTTTGATGAAGTTATTGATTGAACATAAAAAGGCATTTGCCTAGGATTACATGGATATGAAAGGAATTTTCGATGAAATATGAACCCACCATATACAAATTAATGAATAATGCCGACCCATTTTCCAACCCCAAAGGAAAATGAACCCTAATAGTAAAAAGATGTTTAAGGAAGAACTCCAAAAACTTCTTAATGCAGGATTCATCTACCCTATATCAGACAGTGAGTGGGTTTAACCCTTGGTTATTGTGCCTAAAAACAATGGTAAATGGAGAGTGTGTGTACACTATAGAGCCTTGAATAAGGCCATGTAGAAGGATCATTTCCCTCTGCCATTTATTTATCAAGTTTTAGACAACCTATCTGGGAAAAAGTTTTTCTCTTTCCTAGATGGATTTAGTGGCTATAACCAGATAACAATTGCTCCACAGGACCAAGATAAGACCACTTTTACCATCCCTTGGGGTACATTTGCTACAAGGTTCTCCCATTTGGCTTGTGTAATGCACCAGCCACTTTCCAGAGAGTTGTAATTGGTATTTTCTTTGATACGGTGAATGACTGTATGGAAATATTCATGGATGAATTTACACATTATGGTATTGATTTCGATGAAGCTTTAGCTAATCTGGAAAAAGTACTCAAAATATGTATACAGTCTCATCTTTCTCTAAGTACATAAAAGTGTCATATGATGATAAGCGAAGGTGTGGTGTTGGGACACTTTATTTCTTATGCAGGAATTCAGGTAGACCCAGCCAAAATCTAGGTAATTTTGGACATTCCAAGTCCATCAACTCAGAAAGTGGTAATAATATTTTTAGGGCATGCTAGCTATTACAGGAGATTCATTTAAAAAATTCCAAGCTTGCCTCTCCCTTATTTTTTCGATTAACAAAATATGTTGACTTTAGTTGGACTGACAATTGTGAATTGTCTTTTGCAGATCTGAAACAGAAATTGTCCACAGCTTCCATTTTGAGAGGGCCCAATTGGGCTCTTCCATTTCATATTTCTTCAGATGCCTCAGACACTGCAATTGGCGCAGTGCTAGGGAAATAGGAGGACAAACATCCCTATGCTATCTACTATATCAACAAGAACATGGCTCCTGTTGAGTTAAATTATACAGTTGCAAAAAAATAATTATTGGCAGTAGTTTATGCTATCAATAAATTCAGGCATTCTCACTGGTTATTCTACTTTTATTCATATTGATCATTCAAAAATTAAATATTTGATGAATAAACCTATTACTAACACTTGAGTAACAAGATGGTTGTCATTACGACAAGAATTTGACATCAGTATAGTAGATAGACCAGTAAAAGAAAATGTGGTTGCTAATTTTCTCTCAAGATTGAATATAAATGATGATAATTTACCTGTACATGATTCCTTTCCAGATGAACATTTGTTTGTAGTATCTTCTCACTCACCTTGGTATGCATACATTTCTAATTATTTGGTTGTAGGGAAGGTACCTCCACATCTATCTCCCCAATAAAAAAGGAAGATTATTCAGAAGAGTGCTCGATATATTTGGATAGGGGGATATCTTTTCTACATAGGCCTGGATCAAGAAATCAGGAGATGTGTGAGAGATGATGAAGTTTATGACCTGATTAAAGATTTCCATGATGGCCCCTGTGCGGTTCATTTTGCTGATAAAAGGACTGGGCATAAAATTTTGAGGATGGGCTATTTTTGGCCCACAATATTTCAAGATGCAAAGAAGTATTTCCAATCCTATGACAGTTTCCAACGAATGGGTCAACCAAATCATAGGGATGAGATGCCTCTCCAGCCTCAAGTGGTGTTAGATCCTTTTGCGAGACGGGCCATAGATTTTGTAGGGTCCATTAACCCACCTTCTAATCAGAAAGTCTACATATTAGTCTGCACAGATTACATGACCAAGTGGGTAGAGGCAAAAGCACTCATCAGGGCCTCAGAAGAAGTTGTCTTAGCATTTTTGTTTGAAGATATCTTTGTTAGTTTTGGAGTTCCCAAAGAGTTAGTAATTGATTGGGGACCACCTTTCACATCACATAAGTTTGAATCAATACTCAGTAAATATCATGTTTTGCATAGAAAAACTTCTCCATACCATCCCCAAGGTAATGGGCAGGTGGAAAGTACAAACAAATTCATAGAAGCTATTATTACTAAGACAATGAGGGAACATCATAGGGATTGGTCTGATAGATTGAATGAAGCTCTATGGGCTTATTGAACGACTTGGAGGAATATGACTGGTTTTTCTCCTTATGAATTGGTATATGGGAAGAGCCATGTTTTTCCCATTGAGTTCGAGATCAAAAACCTAAGAACTGCATCAACAGTCAATCTAGACGTGACTATGGCATAGAATGCTATACTGCAGCATCTAAATGAGATGGATGAGAAGCATTTGGACGTTATTCATCAAACCATAGTGATTCAACAACAAATAACCAAGTGGCATGACCGAGTCATCAAGAAGAAGTTATTCAAACAGGGAGATTGGGATCTATTGTATGATTCGTGCTTTAAAGAATTTCAGGGTAAGTTGCATACAAGATGGTTGGGACCTTACGAGGTAGACACTTTTTTTCCCAATCGGACAGTTAGGTTGATCACTATTAATGGATCCAATACACAGTTAGTTGCAAATGGTCATCCCTTGCACCTGTATCAGTGTCCACTTTCTAAGGAAAAATTTAAATCCAGATGTACAACTGATACATATTATCAATTTTTAAAGGGAAAAGAGCTTTCTCCTTCCCCTTCTAAACCTTAGAACTTTTTTCTTTTCAATAAAACCTTGTATATAAATAAACTCTGCGAATTTGATTTTTTTTGTTTTTGCTTAAAAAAATTATGCTTCTTTAATAAATTTAGCCTAGAAGGGTATCAGGAAGTTACTTGTGTGCATATGGATTGATGAATAGAAAGGTAGATTACAGCGAAAGGAGCCAAAGTATTAGTTTTTGGAAGTTTGAAAAACTCCCTAAAAACTAAGGGATTCTATGTTTGGTCGGGTTACATGTTGTTACACCTCTTTCCAACAAAATGGTCATTTTACATGATGTTACACCATTTTCCTAACTATTTTGTCTTACATGTTGTTACACTCTTTTTCGACAATTTGGCCGATTTACATGCTGCTACACCTAATTCCACCATTCAAGCCAAAATACATGTTGATACACCTACCGTTGTTATTCCTTTTCGCTATTTTACATACCGCTTCACCCATTTTTCACATTTCTGCCATTTTTCCATGTTGATACTCCATTAATATTTCCCGGTTTGTTATCTTTCCATGTTGAAACATTGTTGTTTTGTCATTTCCGCTGCTATCTTTTCCGCTCTCTCTGTCAAAAAATGTCGCTTCATCATTACTTGACTCCACATCCGCATATTTCCAGTTGGTCAACCAAATAAAGGACTCCACCTATGCTCCACTTGTCATATCATCATTTCTCACTTTCCATGTCCATCTCTCATCATTACAGCTATTCCACGTGGATCAGATGGTCGTTGGATAGTGCGTTTATTCTGATAGATTGGTTCGTGTGGTAATTTATGAGGTACGTTACTAATCCTACATGTCAAAGTGATGTAGATATGGAAGCAAGATTTAATGCTTACCTGCCGGTTGTCCTAAATTCGTTGCACCATGAGCCAATCAGATTAGTTTGGGGGGAAAGAAAATCTACACCGTCAAAATCCCATTTTATATTCACCTCCGCCACCTTTCGACCACGCTTATTTCTTCATTGAGACACTGTGTTCTTTATGCAATCTACATTCGAATTTGGTGTGTCTCTGGTTTAGGTGTTGTTTTCTCCTCCTTTGTGATTGCTTAGACTCTAAAACGATGTCATGGGAGTATCAGCTGTGAGGTATGAACCAGAAAATATGGATGCATTCTACTATACCCAAATGTTTACCAAAAAATTATGCAGGCTGGATGGATTTGTTATTTTGAGAAGCTATAGGTGTTTAATGAAGCAGAGGTATTGGAGTTTATCAGAATCTCATAGGAGGGTATTCAATGGTCCATGGGGTGAGGATTCCAATGACATAGGAAACTGTGGCTGCTGTGACAGGGTTGTCGACCATAGGAGAAAGGTGGTTTAGTAGAAAAGCGCATATTTTCGAAGCATAGAAGGGTTTTCTCATGGATGATGAGATACTTCAGACCAAGGGACGAGGTGTAGATGTAAGTTCCTTACCCATACCATGGGGGAAAATATTAGAATTTATAAAAAGGTACATTACATGCGAGGGAAGATATTAAGTAGTTTATTTTTCTGATTTTATCCTACTGTCACATTTAAGACATCAGAAGCTAATAAACATCCCTTATTACCTTCTTCATTCCTTGCATAATATGGCCCACTTTGTCAGGAGATCAAATCATCCCAAGAATTGTCTTTCCAATCACAGACTGATAGGGTTGTTGAATCGAAGAGGAATGGGAATTCCTAATGACTCATTACCTGAAGTGGAAGAACAGCCAAATCATGTGCCTATTGTTATGGACGAACCAGAACAGCTAAACCCTATGCCTGTAGTTATGATTGAGCTAGCAGTTGAAAACCCAATCCCTGGACCAAGTCATGAGCCTCATCCCTTGGTTGCAACAACAATTAAAGCCCCCACTATAACTGTCAGTAAGTTGACTCAGAGAAGAAAACTCAAAACCAGAAGAAACTCTAACACCACTCAGAGAGGCATCGACAAAGTTGAACCAAAAGCAACTCAAAACCCTCCTATTGTTGTGACAGAGTGTTCTGATTTTGTTGATGCTCAGACCCTGCTAGATTTTGACATCAATAATTCAAACCTGAGTGAGCCACAAATTGATCTTATGGAGTTACGTATACCAGGTTTTACCTTGTGCAAGGAACTTCAAAAAACCATTTTGTCCATTCAGGCCGAATGTAAATGAATTGCACCTGAATCATCAGCTCCGCTTGATGATTATGTGCATCACTCATCGAGTGACGAAGTACAGATTATACAAAACCCCATACTTACATATTTTCCTCCTTGTTTGGTTGTTGAAGAACACCCTCTTTCTCCTAAATCTAAGAAAAGGAAAACCTCTACTTTTGTCTCTACATTACCTAGCAAGAGAACTAGGTCAACGAGGTCTACTAGAGCAGTAGCTAGATGGAATAATATGGAACATGCAATACCCATTCTTCGTCCATTATCCTCAGTTGTTAAAGAAGTGACTGTTACACAAGAACTAGTCCCTTCCAACAATATCACTATGACACAAGAACCAACCTCTTCCCAGAACTTAGTTGTTACACAAGAACCAGCTGCCCAGGAAGAGACTCTCCCATAAGAACCAGTCATCCCATAATTAACTGTTACACAAGAACCAACTATCATCAGTGTATCTTCCACAAAAGAACCAGTTACAGAAAATAGTGAGGATAATGATGATGTGCCTCTTGCTTAGTTGTTTTCTCAAATTGCGAAGAAGATAAAGGGTACATAAAATTCCAGGATTATTGAACTGATGAAGGAAAATGAAAGCCTCAAAGCAGAGTTGGATTCCCTAAAGAAGGAATTGCAGGTTGCTCGACAGAAAAACCCAGAGGAGTCAACTTTGGATATATTATCACAGGCAATAGCTGTTATGAATGAAACTAGAGAACACATGTGTTATGAATGTGGTAATATTTATTTTTAGGCAGGGTATAAAATAGTGAAAGTACCAGTCACTGGTCATGCTGAAGAATCGGTCAAATTCTCAATCAAGAAAGAATAAATATTACATGTATGAGAACGTGTAGGCATCAGTGGATAGGACTCAGGTTTCATTTTCCCATTTTTTGGATGCCTCATTCAGATTATACAATGGGGTCAAAGGTATCAAAATTTGTCATTTGGAGATGGTAAGGAGCAGTGGATTCATACTTGCAGATGAAGAATCTCATGACAGTTATTGTCTTAGCAATTTTTCACTGGAGGAGTCACTTCCCTGACTTAGATTCAGAGTAAGGCTTGAATGTGGATTTCATGAGGACATGCAATGTCTTCAGTTGGGGGGCATGTTAGGACCCAGAAATGTCCCTTTTTCACTATATCTTTTTCTCATTCAACCTTATCATTTCCATGCTAAAATGCCTAATATACTGTTTGCTAAGACCTTTTTCCCAAGGTATGAATCATTGATCTTACTTTTGTATTCTTATTTACTTAACATGTTTGATTGGTAGCATTTCTCATATTTTATCCATGAATGTTCAATTAATGATCAAAATGTGTAGATTAAAGAAAAACAACCAACTCTTGAAGAAATATCGTTGTTGTTACACTCGTTGTTACAGTTGTGCGCCAGTTCTGCATGTTGTTACACGACTACAGCAATTGCACACCTTTCTTGGAAGCTGTTACAACTGCTACAACAAATTCCCACTAATCCTAGAAGCTGGTATATCATTCAAATCTGTATCCTAAAGATGGATCCTCAAGGATGTTACACGTTTTGGCTCACGCTGGTGATCAAAATCATTTCCATATTTTGTGATGATAACATATCTTGTATATCATACGAATAGCTTGAGAATCTCTGATTCTCAAGGCTGTTCTGAGTCTGTTTCAACTGAATGTCTCTGTTTTTAAGTAACAGAGATTTTGTAACCATTAGGCAGTAGAGATTAGCTATGGAATAGAGAGTGAAGTGAAGCATTTTGTAAATGAACATTTTGGCGATTTAATAAAGAAGTGATTTGAGTTTCTCCAACCTACTATAGTATTTTCGAGTGGATTCAGTGAGAAGGAAAGGGCCCACCTTTCTCACAGACTCCCCTCTGTTGTGAGTTTTAGATTAACTTCTTTGATTGTTTAAAGTTGTGTGATTTATCTATCTATGCATTTCTAGAATACATTTGTTGTTATAGTTCAATCCCTTTCTGTTAATGCGCATCAGTGTGTCTCATGAGAGTTAGAAACAATTGTTGTATATTGTTGGAGAATTTCTTTGAAGGTTAATTCATTTTCCGCATTAGATTAAATCTTTGTTTTCAAGAAAAAGTAAATAGAACTGTGAATTCCCTTTCTGCAATTAAGTAGACTTCCTTTCAGCATTAATTAGCACATAACTTCTTTCTGCAAGAGTAATATAGAAAATTAGAATAGATTAGATAATCCAGGATTCTTATACACTCATCAAATTCTACTCCTGGAAATTAGATTTCAATTATTCAAGTGTGATTTCAATCATGCAAGTGTGAATTCAATTCTGCAACAATAGATTAGAACTCCATCTGTGTCAGCAACTTGTGTTAGTGTTCATCTTTTCAATTCTGTTTCTTTTAGTGTTAGTTTACCTTACTGTAACTTGATTAGTGTTTTCTTTTATAATCTAGCATAGACTGTGCACAATTATCTTACAATAAAAAAACATCCCTGGGTTTGACAATTCATATTGAACACCTTAATTATCTATTTATTTAGACAATTAAAGTGCAAAACACCTTACAATATCTCCAAGCATAGACCAAACTACAACAATCTAGACACTATAGATGGATGGGTTTTCTACAACAATTTCATTTGGTAATCAAGTACAAAAAGGGTACAAGTAACAAGGTATTTGATATGATTTCTAGACCTCCTATTGTTGCTTCTATTATTTTGAATAATACTTCTTTATCTCATGATAGATATGTGGAACAATATTCCATTGATGAAGATTTTAAAGAAGTATATGAGAAGCTAACCCATGGTGCACAGGGAGAGAACTATTGTCTGGAGGGAAAACTAATATACCATCTTGGAAAGCTATGTATTCCTACAAGTGAATGAGTCCATGTAATACAAGAAGCTCACACTTCTCTTGTGTCTAGGAATTTTGGGGTAGCAAAAACTATGGCTCATTTATAGAGGTTTTGTTACTAGCCTCAAATGAAAGCAATTGTAACTAAATATGTAAAGGGGTGTGTGATGTGTTCTACTTGTAAGCCCACTAATAGAAAACTGGGGCTATACTTACCACTTCCTGTTCCATCCCATCCATGGGAAAGTATCTCCATAGATTTTGTAGGGGGTTTACCAATGTCAAAAGGGGGTCAATACTATTTGTATGTTGTATTGGATAGGTTCAGTAAGATGTGTATCTTGATGCCATGTAAAAATCATATCACTATTGAGTAGACTGCTAATCTCTTCTTTCAATATGTTTGGGTTCACTTTGGGTTACCCACATCCATTATATCGAATTGAGATACTCAATTACTTGGGGATGGACAAGCTTGTGGAGAATGATGGAAACCAAATTGAAGAGGAGCCCTTCTTTCCATCCACAGACCAACGAACAGACAGAGGTTGTAAACCGGACAGTTTTACTTTTCCTTCGAGGATACTACAACAAACATCCCAAGTTATGGGATGAAGAGATACCCTATGTAAAACATGCTTAAAATTGAGCCTTACATTCCTCCACTCAGTGTTCGCCTTTTGAGACATGTTTTAGGTACCTACCCAAGGTTCCTTTGGAATTGATGTATGGGAGAGATACCGATGAAAATGAAGAAAGGATAAAGGACAGAGCCCAAAAGTTCATCCAAAGGATCCAGCAGGTGCACGAGGCAGTTAGGGAACAGTTGGAGAAAATTCAAGCACAGTATAAAGCTTCGCATGACAAGAATAGGGTTGATCATGAGTTCCAGGTTGGAGACTAGGTATGGCTTCACATCATCAAGGAGAGATTGAAAGGTGAAGGAAAGAAACTCAATCCCATTCATTATGGACCCTTCACTATATTAGAGAAAAGTGGTACCAATGCTTTTCGTCTAGGTATTCCACCTTATATGTAGATTTACTTAGTTGTAAATGTAGAGAAATTGAAAATCTTTTAGCCTCCCATGATCGTGGATCAGGATGAGGAAGTTTCAATACCTTCAGTTGATGAGTTTGCTCCTGAGTACTTGGATGAGTTAAAGGAATATATCATCCTGGACAAAAGGACGAGGACTTCATGTAGGGGTGATGTTGATTATCTTCAAGTAGGCTTAAAGGGAACACCTCCAAGCAAGGAAAAGTGGATTGAGAAGGACAAGGTGAGGGAACTCTTCCCTCGCTTATATGTTGATTGATGAAAGCTTTTGGTCGTCCAAAAATCTTTCAATGGGAAGGAATGATCCAAAAAGGATCCATAGAAGACTAAGAACGGCTCAGAACTCACAGAAGCAACTCAGGACACTCAAAATGGCCTCAAAAGACAGAGAAGGGGAAAAAAATAAAAGTTCTCAAAACTCATTGAAAATGACATCATCGCGAAGAGAGCATCACAAGTTTTCTAACGTCACAAATAGCTCGTCAAATGGAGTTATGGATCGAAAAATATCCACGGTCAACGTTTGGTCAACCTAGCCCAGTCAACAGGGGGATGAGTCGACATCCATACTGCTGACGTTAGCATCAGTACAGATGATGTCAGCATCTGTACAACACACATGGCATGAGCATGAGGTGATATGTGTCATTATGATGTCATCATGGTGACGTGACAGCACCAGAGGCTGCCACGTGTCATCAATATTTGGCATTTCTGGGCCATTCTGTGGACCAGTAATATTTCACCATGTGGCAGTCCATACAATCTGTTCAGTGATGTGGTGCTAATGTGGCAGGATGCATTGGAATCTAGTGTGGCATCCGTACATGTGACGTGGCACTAACGTGGCAGGTTGACGGTGCAGTGGTTGACATGGTCCAATAGGAGGCTTCCATGTGGCAATGGGAAAATGCCCAATGACAACCCGTGAGAAAAATTTTGAAAAAAAAA
>JZKD02S0645336.1:973257-995810 GCA_000966675.3 Picea glauca
AGAGGAAGGATAGGAATGGAGATGGAAGTAAGTTAGGGAGGAAGGATGAGTAGAAATAGTCGAGAAAGTATGGAGATTTGTCTGATGGTGAAATTTAATGTTTTCCCTTCTAAAAGGAAAATGTGTATATAAGAATATTCATAATTACATAACTAAACCACAGTTGTCTAAATAAAATTGTCGAACCGGATAATTGTAATTAAAGGATTTCTCAAACAATTGATTGGTAGTTGTCTTTTATAAAAGACTAGTCTTGTTGATTGGATTGGATGCATACCTAAATTACTAAAGGATGATAGTTATTAATTATTAGTACATGCATGAGACTTGTATGTACTAGCTACACATGCATTTCTTGTACATGTACACTAGTATGTATGAGTTTTCTTGGCTTACTTACTAATAGTGTCGATTATTTGTTATGAATGTGTGAACCATGTTTCTTTTCCTTTGTACCACGAGATACCTTAACTTCGGGACGAAGTTTCCTGAAGGGTGGGTGTATGTAACAACCCTAGTTGAATATATGCTTAGGAATTATTAAGTAAAATTAATTAGATAATTAATTGTCCTAATATGGTTTTAATTAAACAATGATTAGCATTAATAATATTAATTAAATACTAATTTATTAATTAATTGTTTATAACTTTTGATTAATTAATTAATTGATTACATATCACATTCAATGACATGGGTAATAAATTAAGGGGCTCAATAATTTTAATTTATTTAATTAATTGTTTTACGTATGTGGGAGGGGATAAGACATTAAAGAACGGGATAAGATATTAATGAAGGGGATAATACATTAATGAAGGGGATAAGACTTTAAAGAAGGGGATAAGGAAATGAATGAGGGGGAAGAGAGTGGGTGAAAGGAGGATTCTTACGGGGAGGATTATCATTTTTTGGAGAGGGAAGCATTTTGGAGGGGAGACGGTAGTTCTGTTTTTTTTTTCTTGGATTTTCTGGTTCTGTTGTTGAGTTCTGCAGTCTTGGAGAATCATTGCAGGGGACACCGGGTTGTTGGGGGTTTTGGGCACAGGGGTTAGGATTCCTTTCGTTTTCCTGGAGCTAGGGAGTTGGACAAGCTGCTCCTAGCTGGCTGGGAGGTTAGTCGGTTTGGGCAGAGTTGGTCAGTGCATCAGGCTAGGCAAGGCAGCAGGGAAGGGACAGCCATATCGATGGGAATTAGCATCAGAAGTAGGTATTTTGTTATGAATTGCTGAGTTATTTTCATGTTGTAGATAGATTTTAATTTCTGCAGAATATTTATGCTTATGATGTGAATGAATAATTTACGTATGAGAAGGCAATTATATGTTAATTATATTAAAGTTTGTATTTAATTAAGTATGTTCACTGCACATTTAATTCAATTATTTATAAGTCACTCAATGAAAATATCTTGGATCATGCGGTGAAAAATAGATACCCTCTTACTCGTATAGATGATTTACTTGATCAGTTAAAGAATGTTGTTTATTTCACTAAGTTGGATTTGTAAAGTGGATACCATCAAATCAGGGTTGCAGAACATGATGCATGGAAGGTTGCCTTTAAAACCAAATAGGGATTTTTTGAGTGGTTATATATGTTGTTTTGGATTTGTAATGCTCTGGGGATGTCAACATTTATTGCAGGTTGCAGGGCACAGAAACCGAGAAAAAATTCTTCTTGGGCATAGGAGTGCCAGAGTCGGATCGAGGCATGGAGATGGTCATTTTTTGGTAATTCAATGCCACAAATTAAGTGGTACTGTCTATTTTCTGATATGAGCAATACTTCTACAGCTTGATTTCAGAATGAGGTATACTTATGTATTTTTCCAAATTCTTTTGTTAAGTTAATGAAAAAGCCTACCCATTTGAGAGCAGGACCTAGAGATATAATCCATCAGGGACAAACTTTGTTACCAAGTTTTTGTGTTCATATTTGATGCTTATGTCTCTTCATTGTTGAGTTTTTCCTTCTTTAATGGTGCACTTTAATTTATGCTCATTTAATGCAATTCTTTATAAGTCACTCGATGAAAAGATCTTGGAACATCTTGGTATCAGAGCAGTCGTCTTTGACTTGAATTGTTGAGTGTGAATGCTTACTAGGGCCAAGCATAAGAAGGGTGAAGTAACTCTTAAGATTTTCAATCCCGAAATTGGTCATGCATCCTGAAGGAAGAAAATGGCAGAAGAAGACAAACATGATGAACAGAAGAAAAAATGTCATATGGTATTTTATCACATGTCAAAAATGGTTGAACAAATGTATGGAGATTACGAGAAGAGGATGAAGAAGAAAGGGAAGAAAAAAGGAAGAACAAGGTGATGTTTATTCTTCAGTAAACCAAGGGTTTGGAGGAGACCCTCTTGAGCCTCCATCTTCACCATCAAGTTCTAGTTCTTCTTCCTCTAAGCATTCACATCATTCTAGCCATAAAGCCTCTTTTAAGAAACCATTATTAAATCTTGATGTAAAATTTTATTTACCTATGTTTAATGGATATGCTAATCCCAAAAAGCTAGATAAATGGATCCGCCAAGTTGAAGTATATTTTTGTGTTCAACATATTTATGAAGAGGAATTTAAAGTGAAACTGGCTTCTCTTCGGTTGGAAGGTACCGCTATCGTATGGTGGGAGAGAAAACTTCAGGACAAAAGTAAGTGTGGTAATCTTGTTTCCACATGGTTGGAATCTAAATCAGTGATAAGGAAGCAATTTTATCCATTGAGTTATTTACATAAAGCAATGATGGAATGGAAAACTTTAAGGAAAAGTAAAGGTCAAACTATAAAAAGTTTCATAGAAGAATTTAGGAAGAAATCTCTTGCATTAAACATTCCTTTGGATTCTTATGAAACTTTAATGAAGTATATTGGTGCACTTCACAGTTATATTTTTCATACTTTGCTCTTGTTTAACCCCACCATTCTTGACGAATTTTTTGTGCAAGCCACTCACCTTGAGAATAGGGTAAAGCATGTTCAAGATGATCCCACAAAGAAACCTTCCAATCTCCCACATAATCATTTTAACAAGTTTAAAAGGAAGGACAAGAAGACTGCCATAGTGACGAGAGAAGGAGGAAATCCATCTTGCACTCATTGCACGAAAAGTGGTCATGATGATGAACATTGTTGGAAACTGCATCCAGAGAAGAGACCGAAACATCTTGGTGGAAAGGGGAAGACAAAAACCATTTCTACAGTGCAACAAGATCTTGGTTCTGATTCAGGAGATGAAGGAAAGATCACAACAATTAGAGTACAAGGTAAATACTCCCTTCATGCTAGATCAAATTCCAATAATGAATCTCATGATAATGAACTAAAGAGGAATGAATTATTTCACATAAGAGTTGTATCTAAACACACTAAGATAGATACGTTATTTGATCTAGGTTCCCAAGTAAACTTAATATCTAAAGCACTTGTCAAAAAGATGGGTCTTGAAACGAAACCACATCCAAAGCCTTATCCTCTTGGTTGGGTATGTGATAAAGAAAAAACTAATGTCACCAAACAATGTAGGGTCAGATTTTTTATTGCTTCAAATTTGATTGATGAAGTGGATTTGGATGTTGTATCACTTGATATATGTGGCATAGTGTTGGGAAGTCCTTATCTTTATGATAGAAAAACAATCTTCTTTCATCATGAGAACAAGTACCACCTTAATAAAGGGGGAGTGGAATATATTTTCAGATGTCACAGCATGAGGGTAAATACAACACTTGTTAGTGAAGGACAAATGAAGAGACTCATAAACACTAATAAGAGATATGTACTCATGGTCATAAGAGAGAAATATGTCGGGAGATCCGACGCTTTCCAAGGATGTGATCCTTCTCATAAGAAAGAATTAATTGATATTGTTTCTAAGTATGATGATATTTTCCAAGAACTATATGGATTACCTCCTAAGAGGGAAATCCAACATGAAATACATCTTCAACGGGATTCTCCTCTTCCTAATGTGGGCGTGTACAAGATGTCATTTGTGGAGATAACAGAGATCAAGAAGAAATTACAGGGCTTATTGGATCAAGGGGGCATCAGGCCTAGTTCATATCCTTTTGGTTCTCCGATCGTTATGGTGCCAAAGAAAGATGGAACATGGCGAATGTGTTTCGATTACCAGGCATTAAATAAAATCACGGTGAAAAATCGATAACCTCTTCCTGGTATAGATGATTTACTTGATTATTTAAAGAGTTTTGTTTATTTCACTAAGTTGGGGTGGATACCATCAAATCAGGGTTGCAGAACAGGATGCATGGAAGACTTCCTTTAAAACCAAACAGGGATTGTTTGAGTGGTTAGTTATGTCATTTGGGATTTGTAATGGTTCGGAAAATTTCATGCATTTGATGAATGATGTATTCAGGCCTTTCCTAGATGATTTTGTGATTGTATATTTAGACAACATTATTATTTTTAGCGGGACTTGGGATGAACATGTGATGCATGTAAAGAAAGTATTGGATACTTTTCAAAGGGAAAAGTTGTATGTAAAATTGTCTAAATGTGAATTTGGCAAGACTGCACTTGTATACTTAGGTCATATTGTAGGAGGAGGACAATTAAAAATTGATCCTTCCAAAATTGATGTAATTGTAAATTGGCCTAAGCCAAAAAGTGTAACCGAGATCCTGAGCTTCTTAGGTGTAGTCCAATATTGGAGGAGGTTCATTTCAATCTTCTCCTTTATAACATCTCCTTTGCATTCCTTAACCAGTGTGAAGAAAACTTTTCAGTGGGAAGGAAAGAAACAAAAAAAAATTGACACTTTCAAGGAGAAGATCAGTACCACACCAGTATTATCACTTCTGAATATTCAACAACCTTGTGATATCAAGACGGATGCAATTCAATACGCCATTTGTGCAGTATTGATGCAATATCATAATCCTATATGTTACCACTCTAAAAATTTTAACCAAGCTGTTGTTAAATATCCTACATATGATAAAGAGTTGTATGCATTTGTTAAAAGTGTAAAGAAATGGAAGAACTACTTATTAAGGAAGGAAAAAATCATACATACAGATCACCAACCCTTACAGTATCTCCAAGCACATAACAAACTGCAAAAATCTCGACACTACAAATGGATGGGTTTTCTGTAACAATTTCATTTGGTAATAAAGTACAAAAAGGGTACAAGTAACAAGGTAGTTGATATGCTTTCTAGACCTCCTATTGTTGCTTCTATTATTTTGAAGAATACTTCTTTATCTCATGATAGATATGTGGAACAATATGCCATTGATGAATATTTTAAAGAAGTATATGAGAATTTAACCCATGGTGCACAGTTAGAAAACTATTGTCTGCAGAGAAAACTACCCTACCATCTTGGAAAGTTATGTATTCCTAAAAGTGAACGAGTCCATGTAATACGATAAGCTCGCACTTCTCTTGTTTCTGGGAATTTTGGGGTAGGAAAAACTATGGATCATTTACATAGGTTTTGTTATTGGCCTCAAATGAAAGCAATTGTAACTAAATATGTAAAGGGGTGTGTGATGTGTTCTACTTGTAAGCGCACAAATAGAAAATTGGGGCTATACTCACCACTTCCTGTTCCATCCCATCCATGGGAAAGTATATCCATGGATTTTGTAGGGGGTTTACCAATGTCAAAAAGGGGTCATGACTATTTGTATGTTGTATTGGATAGGTTCAGCAAGATGTGTATCTTGATGCCATGTAAAAAGTAGATCATTGTTGAGCATACTACTAATATCTTCTTTCAGTATGTTTGGGTTCACTTTGGGTTACTCACATCCATTATCTCGGATCGAGATACTCTATTCCTTGGGGATTTTTGGACAAGCTTATGAAGAATGATGGACACCAAATTGAAGAGGAGAATTTCTTTCCATCCACAGATTGACAAACGGGCAGAGGTGGCAAACCAAACATTGGTACTTTTTCTTCGAGGCTACTGCAGCAAGCATCCCAAATTATGGGATGAACAGATACGCTATGTACAACATTATTACAACTGAGCCTTACATTCCTCCACTTATTTTTATCCTTTTGAGACATGTTTTGGTACCTACCCAAAGTTCCTTTGGACTTGATGTATGGGAGAGATACCGAAGAAAATGAAGAAAGAACATAGGACAAATCCCGCAAGTTTATCAAGAGGATCTAGCAGGTGCACTAAGTAGTCAGGGAATAGTTGGATAAAAGTCAAGCACAATATAAAGCTCATAATGAAAAGAACAGGGTTTACTTTTCATAAAGGAAAAAAAGACTATTAAATGACTCATTAATGTACATGTGTGTTTAGATTATGTAGTGGGTATATGTAAATTTTGTTAAACCCATCAATTATTAATAGCATTTATTCAGTCTTCCATGATTTCCACTAAACTTATTGATTTTGATCAATAGAATGCGAGAGTTCACATGGAAACGAGATCTTAGAATGGTTATCATTTTCCACCTACAAATAAAGGTTTTGAGGTTACATTTCATGACACGCCATAGAAATTAATGCTATTCTACCAAAATTCCTATAGGGAGACTTGAAACAATTATTCTTTTCCCTTCACCATCTATGAGAGTTTATTTCACATTCCTACCCATTTTTTGGGTTAGAGAACACAAGGAGACAAAGGACCCTCCCAAACCCAATCCCACAAACATGTTGATGCCATTCCATTTCCATGCCATGCCTTTCCATGCCTTGTCATGCCTTTCCATGCCATTCCATTTTCATTCCTTGACAATTCATTCCATGGCATGCCATTGTCATTTCCATTCCATTGTCAAACCTTTCCATGCCATTTACAAGCCTTTCCAAGCCATGCCATGCCATGCCATTTCCATGCCTTTTCATATCATTTCATTGCCATGCAATGATATGCCTTGAAAATACATGACCTGAAATTCCATTCCATTTCCATGTCATTTCCATACCATGCCATTGACATACCTTTCCAAGCCATGCCATGTCATGCCATTGTCATGTAGCTTCCCATGCCTTGTCATGTAGTTTCCCATTTTAACCTATATAAAAATAAATATAACTTTCCATTTTCATGTCATAACATTTACATGCCCCACCAAACCAATAAATTATATTAACTAAGTTACGATGGGATAAATATAACAACCCTTAACACAAGTAATCATTAAATGAAAGGGGGATAAAAATGTGATCCTAAAATAGGGTTTAGATAACAAACTCTTTTTGAAATGAAAGATGACACATAATAGACCTAGAATATCCAAGACATCAAGCCCTAGAATATTCAAGACCTCATTCCTATGCCTTCCAATCCATGGCATGGCATTTCCATGCCATGATATTTGTAGAAATTTTAATACAAATTATGTATTGCCTGGATTCTCTTGATATAACAATTATATGCCACTGTTAAATACAGAATCACTTGTACAAATATTCTTGCGGAATTTAAAACATGATCGCCAATTGCAATATCAAGAAGAAAGATCAATCGCACATAACACAGATGTTTTTACCGAGAAAGCATAAAGCTAAAAACCCCACTATCATATATTATGTATATCATGGATCATGAAACAATCTCATACAAAACTCTAATCCAAGAGCTCTCAGTAAAATATACAATCGTCTCACGCTATCATACAAAAATTGACAAATTCATGTGCCAATTTACTGCTTCCAGACAGCCTACCTCCTCTAAGCAATCCCTGCAGATGGAAATCCCTGCAATGAAATGAATTCCTCTTGCCTAGGCTACGCAATCCTCATGGGAACATCCAATGTGTGTGTAGTTGCATGAGTGCACTCACTAATGTCACAACTGATAGTGAAATTGTCCCTTTCACCTGTTATCTCAATTGGGTCTCCACTGGATCTGACATGCATGTAGTTAACAATGGTAAATCTTCAGTTGCATGTCAAATCACTGATTGGGAATTAATTAATAATTAATTCATTGATCTCTCACTACTGTAAGTTCAGTTACAACTATTACAACTGAGTTTAACTCACTTAACTGAGTTAAACTACTTTACAACTCACATAACTACACATGTCACTCTGTTACAACTTCGAATCACTCAGTTACAAATAATTCGGCTTGCATGTCCCACCAATCAACCTTTGAACTCGAATTTCCTATAGCTAACTGATTTTCCACTTCAGTTAACTATTTCAAAGTGCTCATTGAGAATGGATTAATATTTATTGTCCAACTATTATTAAGGGATAATAATAGTTGACATACATCTATAAATAGTATTTGCTCACCATCTATAAATAGACATCATCTATAAATATAATTTGCTCATCATCTAAAAATAGACTTCCACCTAAAAATAGTCTGAGGCTCCTTCCTAGTGTAGGTGCATAATTTTCACTAGGATCTTCTTGTTGAATCTCAAAACTCCCTCTCAACAAGAAAGGGATTATCCTTCACCCCGATCCTATCTCTATGGTATTCGAATTTTCTCCTAGTGAGCACCTTTGTCAGAATGTCTGCATCTTGATATTCCATAGGAATGTACTGAAGAAACATGATATTCCACCGCACACAATATTTGATATGATGATACCAGATATCTATATGCTTAGGTCTATCATGAAACAAGGGATTATTCTAGAGTTTAATGCAACTATGATTATCACAACGAATCACTGTCGGATCTAAATGAGAAAAAAACAAACCAACCAAGATCTTTCTCATCCAGATAGCCTCACATGCAGCTTGAATAGCTACCATGTATTCCACTTTCGCTGAACAGAGTGTCGCATATATCTTCTTCCTATTTTACCAAGAAACAACTATAGATACGATACTAAAGATCCCCCCTGATGTGCTCTTTCTGTCCGTTGGGCTGCCTGCCCAATCTGCATCTGTGAAGCCATGCAACTTCAACTCATCCTTCTTTCTATACCATAAGCCATACTCAAATGTGCCCCTCAGGTATCTCAGGACATGCTTACCCGCCTTACAAAATAGCTTGGTAGGATTAACCATCGCTTGACTCAGTTGGTTAACCGCATCACAAATGTTCGTTCTTGTGTTCGCTAGATACATTAGCAAACCCACTAACTGTTGATAGACAGTAGCAACCACTACCTCTCCAGAAGTAGCATCCTCTTTCCTCCATTTTCCTTGAAGAGGATTATCCATGGGTTTGTTTCCCTCCATGTGAAACTTACCCAATATCTCCCTTGCATACTTTCCTTGAGACACAAAAATTTCACCATCTTGCTGCCATATTTCCAATCCAAGGAAATAATGGAGGAGGGCCATATCCTTCATATTGAACTCCTTTGCAAGGTCCTCCTTGCATGAGTGTATCAGTTGCTCATCACCAGTCAGTATTAAATCATAAACATAAATAACAATGATTAAAATCTTACCCTTGTAGATCCATCTCGAACCTACCACTAATTTGTCAGCCGGTCTTGGGACAATTTCCCATCCACTGTTTTTGATAATGGAGTCATACTCCTCCACCATTGCATTAACCCAAGTGGGATCCTGCACTACTTCATGAAAGGAATATGGTTCAGTCACAATACATTTTCTCATGAGATCCATGTATCTAGTAAATCAATCAGGACACTATCTTTGTCTGCGTTGTGAAGTAGGGGTTCCTACATTCTGTGCAGCATCTAGTCTCAATCTATCAGCTTTTGTGGTGCGCTTTCTGCCATTTCTGATGGATGTCTATACATGAGTGGCTTCCTCCACTCCATGAACCTCCTCATGTGGTTGATCCACATCTTGAGACTCATCTTTGGGAACCAACAGTTCCTCCTCTGCATGCAAGTCTATCTCCCTCTCAAGCGACAACCGCAAGGCTTTCCCCTCATCGAATTTTATATCCCATCGCATAATAGTCATCTTAATGTTAGGAAAATACACACGATAATTATGGGGTGTTTCTTTGTACCCCACAAATATCCCAACTTCAGCAGTCGGCTCCATCTTCTTCCTAGCGTTCTTGGTCACATGCACATAAACAGATGAGCCAAAAATATTAAAATGAGAAACATCATGTTTCTTACCAGCGAAATATTCTTCATGTATACTCATGCCAAGTACTCTATGAGGACAATGGTTTTGCACATAAAACGCAGTGTTTCATGCTTCCACCCACAAATGCATTGGTAGGCCCTGATCATGTAACAACACTCATTCTTCACTCACGATCATTCTATTCTTCCTCTCCGTGACCCCATTTTGTTGTGGGTTATGAGGCACTATGAGTTCTCTTTGAATTCCTTATTTGCTACAAAAGTATTTGAATTCGTTAGAGATGTATTCTCCACCATTATCACTCCTTAGAGCCTTCACTTGCTTCCCCAACTCTTTCTCCACCAATGCTTTAAATTCACAGAACTTTGAGAATGTTTGATCCTTCTTCTGCATGAAGAAGATCCAACATTTATGAGAAAAGTCATCAACAAAAATAACATAATACTTATGTTTTGTTATTGAAGAAACCGAGAATGGTCCACACATGTTTGTGTGAATTCTCTCCAAGATCACCAAAGCACAGTTCTTCTTTTCATGAAAGGTGGACTTTACATACTTCCCCATGGTGCAACCCTTGCATTGATATACTTGAGAAAGTGTTCCCATTGGAAGTCCAGTAGATATTTGTTGCATGATTTTCAAGGCTCCATGATGAATATGGCCCAATTGCATGTTCCATAATTCACCCTCATCCCAGCGCACCACTTTTTCTGCCTTGCCCATCATGGAAAGGCAACCATCTACCTCCAGCTTGTATAGATTCTTAACTCGAATCCCTATCTTCTTGACTTGACCCATTGTTTTATGTCGCAGAAAATATTTTCCATCATTGAAAGCAACGTCATAGCCTTTGTCCTCCAACATTGCGACTGAGACCAAGTTTTTCTTCAGACCTGGAACATGCATAGAATCTTTCAATTGAAATGGTTTACCTGACTCCCTATGAAAGGTAATGGTACCAATGTGAGTCGCACTGTATCATCCATCATCTCCCATCTCTATATGAATTTTGAGATCTCTCTCCTCCAAGTCACTGAAAATCTCCTTATCTCCCGTCATGTGGAAGGAAGCGCCACTATCCAAATACCACACCAGTCCCAATGCACTTGATTCCAGGCATGTGATCAAAGAGAAGTCAAGTTCAAATTACAAGGCAAGGGCCTCACTAGCTGCAGCTCCAGTAGCCTTCTTTTTATTCTTCTCTTGTGGATAGTTAGTAGTGGGATAACCATGTTCGTGACAGTAAAAACACTTCACTTTGAACAAATCCATCTTCTTTCTTTTAGACTCGGATTTTGAATGGAATTTCTTCCCCTTCCATTTCCTTTCCTTGGTATCCAAAGCATAATCCTCTTCATCATCATGTTTTGATGAAGATCCATCTCTGGTGTTCCACCTGAACTCCTCCTACGCTAGATTCGACCATAGTCATTCCCAATCTGGCAATTTTTCCCTTCCATTGATAGAGTCTTGATAACTGTGCCAATTCTTGGGAAGTCCTAGGAGATCCAAGCTCACCAAATCATCATTAGCGATTGTTATTCCCACACTCCCTAGATCATCCTGACATTGGACAAAATTTGTGAGATATTTTGGAATGGATTCGCCCTTCTCCATCTTGATCTTCCTGAGTTTATCTTTGAGCACCAATTTCCTATGGTCGTTGTTATTTTGGAATAGATCCGTCAAATTCTTCCACATTGAATATGGTGTGACTTTCCCATGGAGGCTTGAGACAATGTGGTCTCATACTCCCTCCAATAGGATCCTCCTTGCCTTTGCTACTTTCTTTTTCCATGCATCAAGATTTGCAATGTCTGCAGCATCTAGCTTAGGAACATCTTTGTCAATGAATTTCTTCAAGCCATTGTCTTTGAGTACTACCTCCATCCTATCCTTCCAAGAAATGTAGTTTGAGATGCCCTCGAGTGCATACTCTAACCTCAATCCATTGAAATCCATTTCGATCTTGAATCAGTTGTAGCACCAAGAAAGTATTTCTGCAAATTCGAATTCTATCTAATCACAAACTCAGTTTTTGCAATCTTCTGCGCTCTGATACCATGCAGAAATTTTAATACAAATTATGTATTTACTGGATTCTCCTGATCTAACAATTATATGCCACTGTTAAATACAAAATTGCTTCTATAAATATTCTTGTGGAATTTAAAACACAATCGCCAATTCCAATATCAAGAAGAAAGATCAATCACACATAACATAGATGTTTTTACCGAGAAAGAATAAAGATAAAACCCCACTATCATATATTATGTATATATCATGGATCATGAAACAATCTCATACGAAACTCTAATCCAAGATATCTCAGCACAATATACAATCGTCTCACACTGTCATACAAAAATTGACAAATTCATGTGCCAATTTACTGCTTCTAGATAGCCTGCCTCCTCTGCGCAATCCTTGCTGATGGAAATCCCTGCAATGAAATGAATTCCTCTTGCCTAGGTTGTGAAATCCTCATGGGCACATCCAATGTGTGTGTGGTTTCATGAGTGCACTCACTATTGTCACAGCTGATAGTCAAACTGTCCCTTTCACCTGTTATCTCAACTGGGTCTCCACTGGATCTGACATGCATGTAGTTAACAGTGGTAAATATTCAGTTGCAAGTGAGATCACTTATTGTGAATTAATTAATAATTAATTCACTGATCTCTCACTAGTGTAAGTTCAGTTACAACTAGTACAACTGAGCTTAACTAACTTAACTAAGTTAAACTACTTTACAACTCACATAACTACACATATAACTCTATTACAACTTCGAATCACTCAGTTACAACTAATTCAACTTGCATGTCCCACCAATCAACCTTTGAACTCAAATTTCCTATAGCTAACTGGTTTTCCACTTCAGTTAACTATTTCCAAGTGCTCATTGAGAATAGATTAATATTTATTGTCCAACTATTATTAAGGGATAATAATAGTTGGCGTACATCTATAAATAGAATTTGCTCACCATCTATAAATAGACATCAATTATAAATATAATTTGCTCATCATCTAAAAATAGACTTCCACCTAAAATTAGCCCGAGGCTCCTTCCTAGTGTAGGTGCATAATTTTCACTAGGATCTTATTGTTGAATCTCAACAACATTGTCATGCCTTTCCAAACCATGTAATTTTCATGTAGCTTCCCAAGATGGCACATAACAGCCTTAAAATATTCAAGACATCATTTCCATGGCACATAACAGCCCTGTAATATTGAAGACATCATTGCCATGCAATTTCCATGCCTTGTCATGCCATACCATGTCCATGCTATTGTCAAGCCATGTCATGCAATGCATAAAATTATGCCAAGCCATGCCATGTTTACAATATTCAAGACATCAACCCCTTGCATTGTCTTGACATGACATGCCTTGCCTTTTCATGCATTTCCTTTCCATGCCTTTCCATTCCATGCCATGCATTTCCTTTCCTTTCCATGCCATCCCTTGTCTTACCATGCATTCTCATGCATTTCCTTACCATTCCATGCCATGCAATTCATTTCCTTGCCTTACCATGCATTTCCATGCATTTCCTTACCGTGTCATGCCATGCCATGCATTTCCTTACCTTACCATGCCATGCCATGCAGGACTTGCCATGGTATGGTATGGTATGGTATGGTATGCCTTGCCTTGCCTTGCATGGTATGGTATGGTATGGTATGGTATGGTATGGTATACATTGTCTTTCCATTTCCTTGCATGTTATGGTATGAAATGTTATGCCTTGCCTTGTCATTTCCTTGTATGGTATGGTATGGTATGCCTTTCCTTGCCTTGCCATTGCCTTGCATGGTATGGTATGGTATGGTATGATATTGTATGGTATTCCTTTCCTTGACATTTCCTTGTATGGTATGGTATGTCTTTCCTTTCCTTTCCTTGCCATTTTCTTGCATGGTATGGTATGTCTTGCCTTGTCATGCATTGTCATGCCTTGCATTGCCTTTCCTTGCCTTGCATGGTATGATATGGTATTGTATGGTGTGGTATGGTATGACTTGTCTTTCCATTTCCTTGCATGGTATGGCATGGTATGGTATGGTATGGTATGGTATTGTATGTCTTGCCTTTCATGGTATGGTATGGTATGGTATGCATTGCCTTTCCTTGCCTTGCATGGTATGGTATGGTATGTATTTCCTTTCCATTGCCCTATATGGTATGGTTATATGGTATGGTATGCATTTCCTTGTATTGCCATGATTTTCCATGCCTTGCATTGTCTTTCCTTTCCTTGCACATTCTTGCCTTGTTTTGCATGGTATGGTATGGTATGGTATGGTATGCATTGTATGGTATTTTATGCATATGAAAATGGTATGGTATGGTATGGTATGATATAGTATGGTATGGTATGCATTGTCTTGGTATGGTACGGTATGGTATGGTATGGTATTGTATGCATTGTCTTTTTTTTGCCTTGCATGGTATGGTATGGTGTGGTATGGTATGCATTGCCTTTCCATTTCCTTGTATGGTATGCAATGGAAATGGTATGGTACGGTATGGTATGGTATGAATTTCCTTTCCATTTCCCTGTATCGTATGCATTGGCAATGCTATGGTATGGTATGTTATGCTATGAATTGCCTTTCCATTTCCTTCCATGGCCTTTCCTTACTTTGCATGGTATGGTATAGTATGGTATGGTATGGTATGAATTTCCTTGTCATTGCATGGTAGGGTATGGTATGGTATGGTATGTCATTTCCTTGCATGGTATGGTATGGTATGGTATGCATTTCCTTTCCATTGCGTTGCATGGTATGGTATGGTATGCTTTGTCATGCCTTGCCATGTCTTACCATGCCTTTCATGGCCTTGCCTTACCTTGCATGGTATGAAATGGTATTGTATGGTATGGTATGGTATGCCTTGCCTTGCCTTGTATGGTATGGTATGGTATGGTATGGTATGGTATGCATTGCCTTGCCTTGCCATTTCCTTGCATGGTATGGTATGGTATGCATTGCCTTTCCTTGACCTTTCCATGCATTTCCTTGTCATTGCCTTGTATCATATTCATTGGCAACGATATAGTATGGTATGCATTGGCAATGGCAATGGTATGAATTTCCTTGCCATTTTATGATATGCATTGGGAATGGTGTTAGGCTCCAACCTACTGATGTAAATTAGAGTGCATTTGATTGTCAATCCAGTGTTTGTAAGACTTAGAGGCACATCCAAAATATATGGATTTAGAGATAACTTAGTTTCTTTTTAAGGATATAAACCAAACCTATTATAAGAGATGAATATGGAGAAGATGCTAAGCTTCTATTCAAAAGTCCTATTCATATATCTCACGACATTAATCAACAAATGTTTCCTAAAGAGCATTTGATCAATAGTAAACATTCAAAGAGATATTCAAAAACTAGCTCAGAGGATTATCAATGCTAGAAAGACAAAACTCTTATTCAAGAGATACATTCATTGTTTTATTTCATTCATTAGCAATCATCACCAATTCTTCTTAAATCTAAAGTACTGAAAACATAAATAACTCAAAAATCATTCATGATCATCCTAATGCTTGAAAGCAAACTACACATTGAATTCTTATTTAAGAAATCATTCACAACGTGAGTAAGGCTTTGAAACATTAAGCATATTATTTAACTATTGAATTTATCTAACTACAACAAAGATATAAATAAAACTCATCTACAACAAGACCTAATCTAAAACATATATCAAAGATTACTTGAAAAGAACATAAAGGAAGAGTGTACTAGTTTGGCAAAGGGGGCCCTCCAATGCTTCACTTGTACACTTGAGTCGTCTCGGCTAAGAAGGAACTTCCAAAATCACTCACATAATCATAGACATCATCAAGAACAAAACACAAAACTGATCTCAAGATTGCAAATTCAAAGTTTTCTTCATTCACATAAGGGTTATCATACTAGTCTATGTCTTGGAGTATTTATACAAGAGTTTTGAAACTAATAATGCTAAGAAACCTCCTAAAGATCATGATCAGATCCATAAAATATTCTAGGAAGGTCGAATACCCCCTTCAGATCCATAAAATATGAACAAATCCCAAGAAAATCTAAAACTATCCATGAATTTATGCTAAAACAGGGTATTTTCTGTTGAAGTGGCCATGTTTGACCAGCGTTGATTGGACACTTGGAAAGCTCATATCTCGAAGCTGATAGGTAATAATCCATCCTTGTACATCAAAGATCATGACCCAATTCTCAAATTTCACCCAGTTGTCCTGCAAGTACACGAACCTAGGAGCAATTACGGGATTTCGTCAAATCCTGTAATTTCTGATAAATTTTTAATTTTAATGCCAAAAAATCAAAAATTCAATTCTTAAGCTAAGGAATGATAAATGTACCTTGCATAAGCTATTTTATGGAAAATATGGAATAATGTGAAGGAAAAATGGATGGTTTTGGAGGCAAAAGTATAGTTTATGGAGTGAAAGGAAGCATAAAAATGTACTCAACAAATGGTATGGTATGGTATGGTATGGTATGGTATGCATTGTCTTGGTATAGTATGGTATGGTATGGTATGGTATGCATTGGAAATGGTAATGGTATGCATTGGAAATGGTATCCATTGGAAATGGTATGAATTGCCTTGCCATTGTATGGTATGCATTGAAAATGGAAATGGTATGCATTGGCAATGGCAATGGTATGCATTGCCTTTCCATTGTATGGTATGCATTGGAAATGGTATGGTATGGTATGGTATGGTATGAATTGTATTGGTATGGCATGGTATGGTATGCATTTCCTTTCCATTGCCTTGCATGGTATGGTATGGTATGTTATGCATTTCCTTGCCATTTCTTTGTATGGTATGCATTGGCAATGGTATGGTATGGTATGGCATGGAATGCATTGGCAATGGTATGCATTGGCAATGACAATGGTATGCATTGGGAATGGAAATGGTATGCAATGACTTACCATCGTATGGTATGCATTGGAAATGGTATGGTATGGTATGGTATGGTATACATTGTCATGGTATGGTATGGTATGCATTTCCTTTTCATTGCCTTGCTTGGTATGGTATGCTATAGTATGCATTTCCTTGTCATTGCCTTGTATGGTATGCATTATAAATGGTATGGTATGGTATCTATTGGCAATGGAAATGGTATGGTATGGTATCTATTGGCATACCATACCATTTTCGTGTATGGTATGGTATACCATTCATGTTATGATATACCATTGCCTTGTCATTTCCTTGTATGGTATGCATTGACAATGGTATGGTTTGGTATGCATTGTAAATGGAAATGGTATGCATTGTCAATGGTATGGTATGGTATGAATTGTAAATGGAAATGGTATGCATTGGAAATTGCAATGGTATGCTATGGTATGCTATGGTATGCTATGGTATGAAAGGAAAGGCAATGTATGGTATGCCTTGCCTTTCCTTGGTATGGTATTGTATGCTATGGTATACAAGGAAAGGCAAGGTATGGTATGCCTTTCCTTGCCTTGGTATGGTATGGTATGGTATTATATGGTATGATATGGTATAATATGGTATGCCTTTCCATGGTATGGTATGGTATGGTATGGTATGTCTTTCCTTGCCTTGGTATGGTATGGTATGGTATGGTATGGTATGTCTTTACTTTCCTTGGTATTGTATGGTATGGTATGCCTTGCCATGCCTTTCCTTTCCCTCACTTTCCATGTCTTTTCTTTCCATACCATGCATTTCCATGCAATGCCTTGCCATTCCTCGGAGTGATAATATTGGATTTGAATCTCATTTTGTGGTTGAAGGGTGTAGTTCTCATAAAAATCAACCACTAATAACACAGTACCAACAGAAAATGTATCTCTTCATATTCTAAAATGCTCCTCCTGTCATCAAGACACATGAACATGTTGAACACAATGTCATTTCTTTTCAACGAAGTCCTTCATGAAGTCACAAAATCATACTTGGAAAGTAACCAATTGTATCTTTTTCTTTCATGTCCTCCATCAATATCATATGTCACATATTTAAATATTTGCAAGGAAACATCCTTCCTCCCCAATTCGTGCTCATCTCTTAGATGGATTCACTTTATCATTAATGTCATTCCCAGTGCCTAGGGCATGTCCCATCTAAGCAGGTTTTTTGATAAAATGTAAAATCCTCTAGCCTTGTACACAAGATGTTGTGAATAAAGTCTCTAGATGATGACGGTGGAAATATAACTGGGCATTCTTGCGAAAGGGTGTTATGAAAAAAAAGAATGTGTGTGTGTGTGTGTGTGTGTGTGATAATAATAACCATACTCAATGTAATATCTACAACAACACGTGTTACGAATTGTGTTTATTCAAACATACCAAGGCTTTCATTTATGGAAAGATCTTTGGCCCAAGTTAAGTGCACTATGTACTATTTTGAATCTCTCATACAACTGTGTATGTGTAAAGTCAAGAAAGTATTTAATATGGGCTTCACAGTCCCTAGATCCCCTTCTCAATTTTAGAACATCTTTTTGGTTGGAAGACGACCTTGTGTTCTCGTGCCAGAAATCCTGAACTAGTCCCCTTAACTGCTCCAATTAACTTCATGTCAGAATGAGGTAGCCTTCCAGTGAAGTCCCACAAATTTGTTGGGGCACCTGTGTCAAGGCTATCTCATCTATGAGAATACTTTCTAAGTTTTTTGAAATTTAATTTCAAGAGGTGAGAGGTTTGTTGTAGAAAACAATGTTTTGTTGTGATATTGTTAACAATTGATTGGGACAAGACACGTCAGGCTGCATTGCGGTCCTTAGAACGAGATTTATTACCAATTCTTTGAAAATAATATACAAGGTTTCTAACAATATGATGACTTGTTTCTACACTTTTTATTGTTTTAATGCCTAAAATTCTCCTAACTGCAGTCAAACTTCTAGATTTTAATAAAGATAAAAATAATTGACATTTAGCAACATCAAATTTTGTTTCAAAATATTCTTGAATGATTTTATAAGAGTGATAATGAATAGTATGTTTAGGTGACTTACCTTCAAGTGATTCTAGACCACTTTCATCAATCTGAATCTGTTTAGGAGTTCTTTGTCGCACAATGTTCAATATAGGTAGGGATGATGAACCCTTATTCTGGAACTCTTGACCTCCCTATTATGGAGTTAAAAATGTTGTAGTTCTTTCCCCTTCAATCACTGACATATCAACTATGGGAGGAGAGTGGACATGGGATTGTCTAGTTTCTGAAACATTTTACTGTCCAACAAGAGATTGCACCATAGGACCTTTTTCACCACAATGTTGTAAACCAATTGCTTCTCTAATTTCATCCATTGTATAATAAGCTCCATGAAAATCCTCCATCATTTGATCATCCACAAAAAATTCTCTTAATGAGATATTGTTTGGATTGATCTCTAATGAACTATTGCACTTTACTTTTGGTGATGGAGGAGAAACAATAGTGACATCTATTCCACTAGAAATTGGATTTCCCTCTTCTAAAAGCTTACGCTTTGACATACGTAACTTTGATTTTTCTCTTTCTTCTTCTACCTTTTCAATCAATTTATTTTTTCTTGAGGACTTTCTTTCTCGAATCCGATGGTTTCCCATGTTTAAAGATAAAAATTGGCTTCCAAACACCCACTACAAATTTTTCTTTGTATTATGTAATAAGGCACAACCAAGTGGAGAAATGTTTTTTTTGTATTACAAAATAAGACACATCTAATAATTCCAATTCCCATTACACTTGGACAAATTTGTCTTCCAATTCCAAGAAAACACAAGAAGATACAAACAATAATTCCAATTGTACTTGGACAAATTTGTCTTCCAATTCCTATAAGACACAAGAATATATAAACAAGAATTCCAATTTCACTTGGACAAATGTTTCTTCCAGTTCCAAGTAAACACAAGAAGATACAAACAACAAATCTGATTTCACTTGGAAAAATTTGTCGTCCAATTCCAAAAAGACACATGAAGATACAAACAACAATTCCAATTGCACTTGAACAAATTTGTCTTCCAATTCCAAGAAGACACAAGTAGATACAAACAAAAATTCCAATTTCACTTGACAAATTTGTCTTCGAAAGTTTCCTACAATGGTCTGGAAAAAGAAAAAAAGTCTCTATGAATCTAACAACAACACTAAAATAAGTAAAACTTGTATGTGTAGGTTTTTTTTGTTTGAAGTTGTCACGGATTTTTTTGTCCATGAGATAGATGAGGTGGGGTGTGCTTGGAATCAAAAAATTCCTAGCAAGAACACATGCGCACTAAATTGTGTGTGTGTTCTAGGAACACATGCACATTCCTATTGAGCATAAATGAACAATAGCTATAACTCAGTCAAGTCATAGGAGTGTGTGCATTCTCTTAATGCAATGGATATAGAATTTAATATACACCAAACATCTTTATGAATAAATATGTTTGGTGTATATGGGTATGGGGAGAACTAAGGCCTAAGGGGTTAGGATTGAAAGTGTTTTCAAGGACAAAACAATGGTTATAGCACAAATATGTGGGTGATGTGGGTACAATGGTTGTACACAATTTATATGCATAGTGCACTTACGGCTCGAGTGTAGAGAGGGCTAAGGATTGAGTATAAAATATTCCTAGGCTTAGATGGAGCTAGGGGGGTCTACGTCAGCATCTAAATCTATATATATATCTATGTCATGGTCTAGGTAATGTTCTACGTCAATCTTTGGTTCATCATCTAAATATATCTCTAGCTCTATGTCGTGGTCTAGGTCATGGTCTAGGTCTATGTCATGATCTATGTCATGGTCATCATATAGGTATAGTTCATGCTCCAGGTCTTTCCATGTCTAGTTCATTCTATGTTTAGGTTTAGTTCTAGTTCTTGACATGTCTAGGTCAAGGCCATTTCTTTAGTTGTGATGTAGGGAGGAGGGATGCAGAGAGAGGAAGAAAGAGAGTGTGAGAGGGGAAAGGGGGGAGAAAAAGAGAGTGAGGGATAGGGATAGGGAGGGGTAGAGAGTGAGATTATGGGGGGTCTATTTCATGGTTACATATGTCAAGCTCTAGGTCATTGTTTAAATCTAGATCTATCTCTATGTCATGGTCTAGGTCATGGTCTACATCAAGCTTTAGATCATCATCTAAATATATCTCTAGCTCTATGTTGTGGTCTAGGTCATGGTCTAGGTCTATGTCATGGTATACATCATGGTCATCATATAGGTATAGTTCATGCACCAGGTCTTGCCATGTCTCAGTTTATGTCTAGGTCTTGATATATCTAGGTTAAGTCCATTTCTTTCCTTTTGATGTAGGGAGGGTCCCTACAGAGAGAGGAAGAAAGAGATTTTGAGAGGGGGAGAGCGGAATAAAAAGAGAGTGAGGGACATGCAGATAGAGAGGGTGGGTAGAGAGTGTGAGAGTGAGAGGAAGGGGGGTTAGATAGATGAAAATAGAGCAAGGTGGGGAGAGTGGAGGAGAGAGGGGGATACAGGAAAAGAGAGAGAAGGGGTTAGATGCGATAGGTAAAGATAGAATGAGATAGATATCGATTGTTTGAGAATGGGATAGGGTGGGAGAGTAAGACCAAGAGGGGGGGTTAGAGAGAGAGAGGTGGGAGAGACAGTGAGAGTGAGACTAGCAACAAGGAGAGAGAGAAAAAGGTGGTATATGTAGGAGACAAAGAGGGTAGAGATATTGGGAGGGAGGGACAAAGGGGAAGGGAAAGGAGGAGAGAGACGGAGAGAGAGAGGAGGAGACTTGGAGGGGGTGAGAGAGAGAGAAGGGAGGGGAGGGAAAGGGAGGGAGGAGGGAAGAGGGAGAAAAATATATGGATGGAGAGAGGGAGATAAATAGATGTATGGAGAGAGAGAGAGAGGGAGAGAGTCGAAGAGGCAAGATATAGAGAGAGATTCAAACATTGATTGTGAATAAAAAATAATGAATCAACTATAAGATTATTCTTATATTAAAATAAAAAAGTAGAATCAATGTACCATAATCATCATTAAATCATCTGAGATCATTATTAAACCGTACGTGAACGGTCATATCCATAAAATATCATTATAAAAAAATGATCTATAGGCATATTTCACTTAGAGATTGGGTTTGCATGGGGTTAAGGCTAGAGCATAGGTTATGTGTATACTTAGATGGAGATAGGGGGGTCTAGGTGATGGTATAGGTATATTTCATGGTCTAGTTCATGGTCATGTTCATACAAGTACTCATACAAATAATCCATTGGAAGAAGAGCAAAAACTTAACTCTCACCTTATAGTCAAGGCTACATTTCTCTGTTGCACATATCCTTTATTCATTGTGAGACATGCCTCTCCTTTAGATGGACAAAGGGAGAGGGAGGTAGAACTAGGGGAAAATAAAAGGAGGCAGAGAGAGAGAGAGACTAACAACAAGGAGAGAGAGAGTGAGACTAAGTGTGAGATGAAGTGGGAAGATAGAGGGAAGGGGGGCTAGATAGATATAAAGAGAGAAATGGGGGGAGAGTATAGGAGAGAAGGGGAGGGACATATAGTGAGA
>JZKD02S0645336.1:1020415-1033023 GCA_000966675.3 Picea glauca
AGAATGGTGTTTAATCCTTCTGAGGCTTTGATACTTGACAGATTCTGATTATACAAGGCTTGAAACTTCTCCATTTCTTTCCTTGTTTTCACTACTTCTTGTTCTAATGATTCACGTCTTGCCTTCTTTTCTAATAGTTGTTGTTTCAGAATCTCTTCGATTTTCTTTGCCTCTTCCAATTATACCTTTAGTAGGACAAGGTCTTCACCAGGTTCTTTATTGTCTTTCTCGAACTGTATCAACAGTTGTCTTTGCTTTCTGTTCTTGATTCTTAGTCTGTCAATCTCTTCCAATGCACTGATCAGTTCTCCTTCCATGTTAACCACAACTTCTTCTTCATTAAAGTCACTCCCTGTGCTATTATTGTCATATTCCTATTTGGCCATAAGTGTGAAGTCATTTAGTTTATCTTCAATAGATGAATCATTATCCTCGTCATCTGAAGGATCATTATCATTGTTTGCACAAAGAATTTTCTTCTTAAAGTTATTCTCTTTAAAGAAATTTCCGTGTTTGTATTTCTCCTCATCATCACAAGTCTGATCCTTTCCTTTGTGGGGACATTTTTTTGCAAAATGACCTATCCTACCACAGTTAAAACATTTGAAAGGAAGTTTACCTTTGTATTTTCCTGATCCCTTCTTCAGTCTTTTCAAAAATTTTGCTTCAATTTCATCCGGCTCAGAATCCTCATTCTTGTCTGCTTTAAATGATGCTTCTCTAGAGGTGGGTTTATCTTTAACTATTCTCATTTCATATGCAGTCAATGTTCTAAGAAGTTGGTCAAACTGTAAGGTTTTCATATCATTAAGTTCTTCTATAGAAGAGACCTTCGGGTTGAACCTATCTAGGAGAGATCTCAAGATTTTCTTCCTCAATTGTTTCACCAAGTGCCTTCATTGCATTTACCATTTCTTCTACTCTTAGAAAGTATTTTCCAACAGTTTCATCTTCCTTCATCTTCAGTTGTTCAAACTGTATTATGTAGGTTTGAAGCTTTGCATCCTTTACCTTCTCATTACCCTCATAACTGTTAATGAGTTTGTCCCACACTTATTTGGCAGTTCCTAGGTGCATAAATTTTACGAATTCTTCTTCTGCAAGCCCACTCAAGATAGCATTCATGGCCTTAGCGTTGAAGCTAAATTCTAGTTTGTCATCCTTATTAGCTAGCACTACTGGCTTTACATAACCAGTATCTACCACATCCCAGACATCTGCACCTAAAGCCATGATGTAGGTTCTCATTCTAACTTTCTAGAAGGTAAAGTTTGTTACATTGAATAGAGGGGCCTTATTGGTTGAATTTCCTTCATGGCTTGACATGTTTAAGATCTAGGATCTACCCTTAGATAAAAGGGGTCGGCTCTAATACCAAATGTTGGACAACTGAGAGGGGGAGTGAATCAATTGTCACCGTGCTTAAACAATTATGCTTCTTTTAAAATATTTACAAGGCACTCAATGATGATCACAATAATGCAGAGAGATAAACAAAGGAACATTCAACATCAGTCACACACATGTGATACACAGAGACAGATATTTCCTGAGGAAACCCATAAAGGGTAAAAACCTCTTTTTATTTATATTGATAAGTAATAGTTACATTCTTTACATTATCATACACATGAGCACCAACTCATAATGAGGCTACAACCTCTGTTTTGCAAGTTGTAACTTGCTGAAAGCACCAACTCTCTATTTTCTCTAGCACCCACTAGAAGGAAGCACCAACTCCCTGGTTTCTCTAGGACCAACTAGAAGGAAGCACCAACTCCCTGAGTGTTTCCAGCACCAACTTCCAATCATACAGGAACCAACCTATATAACAGAGAACAAGAGTTCTCCCTTACACCACCCTACCACCTTGGTTTCTCTGGCTGCAACCAGATGGAAGCTACAACTCCCTGTGTTCAGGCACCCACTTGAACCTATGAGGACAACAGTCCTCCCTAGCACCTCCCAACCACCCTGAAATATTACTTCTTTGTTACTCAAACTTATTACAATGATATAATGTTCAACAATGGCTTACTAGACTCATCACTATTCTGCTACATTTTGTTACTCTGTCTACCTCATTGTCTTCCTGCACACCTCACTTGCGTTGTCTGTTCTTCTTCCTTTTATGATATTTTCTCCATGTCCATTCACTGCATTGTTCCTCTTTTGTGCTATTCATCTACTGCACTCTCCTCCTTCTTCACACATGAATCACCTTCACCAACAACAACCACAACAATCTCCAATAGCGACAGCAACCGCTTCTCTTCTCTGTACCATGTATATATAGCTTTTGTGCATCTTGTGCATGAAATATTCACCATTCATATGCATGCTCATACCGCGCCAATGTCCTCCACATCTCAAGTGCTCTGCGTGATCATCATCATGACTCTTTAACTTTTCTGGTGGTTTTCCCATGCGTTCAACATCACTGTATGTTGTACTGAGATTTCTCAACCTCTCTAGCAGTTTGAGACTCTTCGTCTTCTCTGTGACAGTCGATCTCACCTTCTCTATTTCAATTACAGACTTCAACGCTCATCCATCTGTCAATCCCTTCTAAGAATAATCTTCCTTCACTGGACGAATCTTGGAGACTCTTCATCTCTTCTGGCGATCACACAGAGGTCTCTTTGAATTCTCTAGCAGACGTCATCAATGGTTTATAGAAGTTCTACTATGTCGTGCTACAGTCGCCCTCCGATATTGTTCACATTCATCTGCACTTGGATATACAACAAGCAAATTTGGACGGTCGGAATCTCTGCTCCCAGATCTACGGTCGGGATTCGATTCAGGAGCCCCCCTGCCATTCTATCTTTAAGCAGAGGGGGGGGTCTGGAATTGGGCGTGCATCTCTCGAGTGGTCAGGATTAAAGTACCTAGATCAACGACGCTCAAGAGATTCCAGACCCCCTTTTACATTATGCCTTTAATTAAAGGGGGGGGTCTGGAATGGTGGGGTATTGAGGAAGGGCCCCATTCCTGTCGTGTCACCTTTTGTATCGTTCTCCTCCCTACCTGACCGTGTGCCAAGGCTCGTTCTCTTTAGCTCCTTCTTGTCCTCTGATATCTGTCCATCTCTTGCTAATGTGACCAAGGGATGTGACCATAGCCTTATGCATAAGGCGCTTTCACAATTTCGTGACTCCTGTGGTAGGAGTTCTTGTCATCTCCATCTCCCGATTTCTGAAACTTTGAAGTGGAGTCAACCTGCTGACATCACACGTGGATTGACACATTTTGTATACTACCACGTGTCACTATAATTCATGACTTACATGTGCCTGAAGTGTTGAATTATATTGACACTTGTCATTTCTTGGTTGTGCCATGTGTTC
This sequence comes from Picea glauca, assembly GCA_000966675.3. NCBI lineage: Eukaryota > Viridiplantae > Streptophyta > Pinopsida > Pinales > Pinaceae > Picea > Picea glauca. The sequence goes on from JZKD02S0645336.1 coordinate 1,023,766, forward strand.
TTAGGTTTGTTGACGTGTCGGGTCGACGGTCTAGATCACATCTTGATCTGACGGTTCAGATTCAGTCGGGATTTCACACATCGCGATTTTGGGATTCTTGATGTCAATATTCTTTGACATTTCCAACTCTCGATCCTCGAAACTTCGACAGGGAGTCAGATCAACGGTTCAGATCACATCTTGATCTGACGGTTCAGATTCAGTCGGGATTTCACACATCGCGATTTCAGGATTCTTGATGTCAATATTCTTTGACATCTCCAACTCTCGATCCCCGAAACTCCGACAGGGAGTCGGATCAATGGTCCACATAACCCCCTGAGATGGATGGTCCTCCTACTTTTAGGATTTGTGATCCCTCTACTCCTTGCACTTTTAAAGATCATGCAGGTTTTTCTCGATCCAATGGTGGTCGGATCCTGCGCTCAGATCTAACGCCTGATATCTATCCTCCAGATCTGTGCAGTCCTTTTCTCTTCATTCAGATCTAATGGCCATCGAGAATTCAAGATGAAATCCAGCGATCACTGGCGCTTCTCCTTCGGAGCGTCCCTTGTCCTTGTTTTTCCTTCGCTGCATACTCTGATCTTGCCATCAATGACAAGCTTGCGCTACCTGTTAAACATTTGCCAACACCATGCACCAAACTGTACCAAACAACCTGTAATCAAAATGTACCATAAACAAGTGCATCAAACATGCCCCAACTTGTACCTCAACTTGCAAATCCTCCTTAACTTTAACAACAAAAGACTAGCATTTTCATCAAAATTTACTTTAGTCTCACATGACTAGTTTTGGATTAGTTACCAACCCTAATTTGAAATAATCATAACTATGTACTGGTAATGAATAAAGATATGAAAATAGTACACAATGTTCTTCAGTGTGTTTTATGCAATTCCTCCAGGTGTCACTACTTGGAACCTCTCAGAAAAGGATTTATAGAAACAATGGCATACCTTGTTCAATTTTGGCTTATTCTAGAGAGGGAACTTGTAGAGTGTTCCACGCATGGAATATTTGTTGTATGGATATGAAAATTTTACACATAAAAATATAGACTATACTATAATGAAAACATTTGTTCTTACTCAATTTGGATCTATTATGAAGAAGTTATGAAAATTTTACACAAAAAAATTGTTTTAGACTAGTTTCAGGACTATCCACAAACCCTATTTTCCACGAAGTGTAACTCCAAAAATACAATGACCCACAATATGAAATTCGTACCACAACTACTTGGATATGTTTTCTCAAAGGCCTCCGAATTTCATGGTTTGAATCATTCTAGAAAAAATGTTATTGCGAAAATGGTGAGATGACCTTTAAATAACATACCTTAGAAAGCATCATCACAATAATTTATCCTCCCTTGAATTTCATCCATATTTACTTCACCTTCTCTCTGAAATTCGACTTAGATATCCTTTGGTTACCTCAGTCACCTATAGATATTCAATATGATCAAGTGTGATTAAAATGAGAGAGCCTTGCCTCTTATTCATACTCTCCATGCAGCTTCCTTAGAAGCATCTTCTAGGTCACTTTGTCCACATAGCCACTTTTTCCACATAGTCACCTATGTCCAGCTTTGCCCAAATTACCACATGTCCATGTATCCAATAGCCACTTGACCACTTAACCCATTTTCCTCATTTTAGGGTTAACTTTCTTATAACCACTTTCCATAATTAGAAAGTTCTCCATTTACTTTATTATTTAAATAATCCTCCTTGACTTCGTCTCTTCACTTTATTATTTAAATAATCCTCTTTGATTTTGTCACTTCACTTTATTATTTAAATAATCCTCTTTGACTTTGTCACTTCAATTTATTATTTAAATAATCCTCTTTGACTTTGTCACTTCACTTTATTATTTAAATAATCTTATTTGACTTTGTCACTTCACTTTATTATTTAAATCATTTCTTCTTTGTAAGAACTTTCATTTCTTTGACCTTTTGGGGTTTCAATCCAATCATATGCTGGTTCATCAACTTTGTAAGGCCATAACTCTCAAACCGTGAGAATTTATGTGACGTTCCACATACCACTGGAAATGGCATGACATGAACTGTCCATGTAGAATAGTCTTACCTGCAAATATATCAAAACTCATACCATTATACATCAAACAAACTTGGGTCCATTACCCAAACCTTTGTGTTATAGGAATTCGCTACCGGACTTTCTTCAAGGGTTGGCATCAATGGAAAACAACCCAATTAATCAACAATATCCCCCTTTGGCATTGATGTCAACACTCTGATGCAATATTGAAATCATATCACTCATGCTCCCCCTAGAACCATGTTTGCATCTCTATGAACAATGCTCCCCCTGGAACCATTCCTCTATCCTTTGCATTTGATAAATCTCTCCCCCTTTGTCATCAATGGAAAAGGTATCTTTCCATTCGGGGTTGCTCCCCCTAACTGACTCGTCTGATCTCCCAACCTGAATTGTCCTCTTTATGGTGCTTCCTTGTGTACATATAAGACATATAAGATAAGCGTTCAAAAGCATTCATTTTGGAGTAGAAATAACTCTGAGTCTCTGGTGAAGATACTCAAAGGCTTCCCGTGGAAGCGGTTTTGTAAAGATGTCTGCCACTTGTTATTTTGTGCCCACATATTCAACTCTGATGTTCCTTTCTGCAAAGTGTTCCTATAGAAAGTGATACTTGATTGCAATGTGCTTCGTCTTGGAGTGCATCACCGTGTTCTTTGAGATATTGATGGTGCATGTATTATCACAATAGATTGGAATGGGCTCATCATACTCAACCTGTATATCTGTCAGAGTTTGTTTCATCCATAGAACATGTGTACAAAATGCTGTTGCTCCAATATACTCTACCTCGACTATAGATAAAGATATTGATGATTTTTTCTTGCTTAGCCATGATACTAAACACTCACCCAAGTAGAACTTTACTCCACTGGTGCTTCGTCGGTCATCAATGCAACCTACCCAATCTGCATCTATGTAGGAAATAAGTGATAGATCCTTTCCTTTTGGATACCATAATCCAAATTCTTTTGTTCCTTTGAGATATCTGAAAATACTCTTCACTGCTAATACATGTGATTTCTTTGGTGCTGCTTGAAATCGTGCCACCTATCCAATTTCTTACATTTCATCTTGTCTGGATGTTGTCACATATAGTATGCTACCAATCATTAACCTATATTGCCTCTGATCTGTAGACTTTGAATTATCATTTTTTTCTCAACTTGCAACTGGTTTGCATGGGAGTGATAACTAGTTTGCAATCTTCCATTCTGAACGTCTTTAGCATTTCTATGATATACTTAGTTTGAGAAATAAAAATTCCTTGGTTGTTTTGACGTATCTGAAGACCCAGAAAGAAGGATAGTTCTCCAAGTAATGAAATTGCAAATCATTCTACATGTCCTTTGCAAATTTGTGGCTTAACCTATCATCAGTACTTCCAAAAATAATATCATACACATAAACTTCAATTAATAAAATACTATCTTGAGTTACCTTGATGTAGAGGTTGTTGTCTACACTTCCTTTTCTGAACCCTGCCTGTTGTAGATATTTATCCAGTCTAGAGTACCATTCTCTAGGAGTCTATTTTAGACCATACAAGGCCTTCTTTAATTTACACACATAATCTGCATTCTTTGACAACTAAAATCCTTCTGGTTGTTCAATGTAGACTTCTTCTTCAACTTCCCCATTCAGAAAATATGATTTTACGTCCATTTGATATACTTTAATATTTTTGGAGCATGCATAAGCTAAAAGCAATCGGATTGCTTTCATTCTGGAAACTAGGGAAAATGTCTCTTCAAAGTCGATTCCTTCAACCTGTGCATATCCTTTACACACCAATCTAGCTTTGTTCATTCTAACCTGTCCATATTCATTCAATTTATTCTTGTATGCCCACTTTGTGCCAATCACATTCTTATCCTTTGGTCTTGGAACCAATTCCCAAGTGTTATTTTTTTCTATTTGATCCAATTCTTCATCCATGGCCTTATTGCAAAATTTATCCTTCTTGGCCTCTTCAAAACAGGTTGGTTCAATCATAGATGAGAGTGCTAGGTGCGTTTATTCTGGTGAATGGATTCTTCTTCTAGTCTCAACTCTTGCATCTTCGTTTCTAATAATCTGATCTGAAGGATGTTCTTCTATACTCGTTTGCTAGGTGTCTTTGGAGGAACTTGTTGAACTTGCTCTTCTACTTCTGTTGGATCCTCTTCATCTTCCCCTTCTACTTCTTTTTCATCTTCTGCTTCTTCTTCGTAAAGTTGTTCCATTAATTCATTTTCTTCTTCCTTTAATTCGTGTCTACCTATTTCATTAATTTTTACATTGATGCTTTCCACAACTTTGTTCAATCTTAGGTTGTAACACTTGTATTCTTTCCTTGTACTTGAGTAACCAACAAGTACTCCTTTGTCCACACGAGATTCAAACTTTCCCATTCTTCTATCTTCTCTTTTGATGTAGCATTTGCTTCCAAAAACTCTGAAGTGCTTCACATTTGTTGGTCTTCCTTTCCATAGCTCGTAGGGAGTTTTGTCAGTGTTGTTTCTGATCATTACTATGTTTTGAATATGAACTTTTGTATGCACTGCATGTGTCCAAAATATATCTATCAATTTGGAATCCATTAGCATTGTTCGAGCCATTTCATGTATTGTCATGTTTTTTCTTTCAACAACTCCATTTTTTTTAGGTGTCCTACCAACGAAGAATTTCTTTTTTATTCCATGAATGTTGCAGTAGTCCATAAATTTATTTGAAGTGAACTCTCCTCCATTATCATATCTCAAGCATTTGATTTTTGAATCCATTTCATTTTCAACCATTTCCTTGTAGACCTTGAAGTTTTCAAAAGCTTCGGACTTATTCCTGAGAAAGAAAACGGTATTCATTCTTGTATAATCATCAACTAATAACATAAAGTATTTCCCACCTTTTAAACGCATTGTTGTAGTTGGTCCAACTAGATCAAAATGCACAATTTCTAGTGGTCTTGTCGTTGAATATTCTTTTCATTTAAACCTAGTCTTTGTTTGCTTTCCTTGTTGACAATGCTTGCATAAAGTGTTGGTTGGTTTCGTGATCTGGGGAGTTTCACTAACTGCTTCACTTTTTCTAACTTTGACAAGGTTATGGAAATGTATGTGACCCATTCTTCTATGCCATAGACAACTTTCATCTTCCTTTCCTAGGAAACACTTTTCATTTCCAATTTCACTTAATACATATATGTTTCTTGAAGTTATCGCAGTTGTTGCAATCAATTTTCCTGAAGCTTCTTTTCTTACCTCGCACTTTTGTGAATCAAAAGTAACTTTATGACCTTCGTCACACATTTGAATCACACTTAGAAGATTATGTTTCATATCTTCTACTAGTAGAACATTTTTTGCCTTGGTATTCTTGTTCCCAATTATGATTGTGCCTTTTCTAATTATTTTAGCTGAATCATCATTTCCAAAGGAGACTGGTCCATCTCTTTCCTTACTTAATGTAATAAACCTGTCTCTATCACCTGTCATTTGTTTTGAACAACCACTATCAACATACCAACCATGTTTCTTCTGCTTATCTTGTAGAGAGAGTTTGTATTCTTCATTTCTATATTGAATCTTCTTTCTTATCCATTTCCTTTTCTAAGGTTCCTGACTATTACTGTTGTTGTTCTATTGTTGTTCTGTTGTGGTTCTCTAGGAGGAAGTGTCATTCTTCAATATTCTTCCATGTGTCCAAAGTTGTAACATTTGTAGCATTCCACTTCAGTGCTCAAATATTCAAACCTATTGTAACTTCTTCTTTGTGTTTCACTAGGCCTTCTTGGATAACCCTTTTGTGTATGACTTTCAGAGTTGTTTATGTTCTTGTTGTTAGCTCTGCAATTTACAACTGTATGTCCAAAATGATTACATGCATAACATAAACCAAAAATATAGGTTGATACCTGGGAGTTGAATATCTTCTGAAAGGAGGTACTCTTATGAATCCTTCTTCTTCCTAAGGCTTATCTGTTTTTGTCGGTTGTTGATTCTGAAATCTGAATCTTCTCGGTGGAGGAGTGTCCCTATAATTTTCTTTGTAGACCTTTCTATCCCCTTTGATTGTTTCTGCATAGATTTTTGGATATGTTTCATGTTCTGTTGTTTTGGAGCTTGATCCCTTTTCTGTTTGATTGTATCCAAGTCTGGACTTTTCATGATGATGTTTTTGACTGCTGATAATGTCATTCAAAAATTTTGAGTTGTTCTGCATATTTTTCTTTTGAATATCCTTTCATAATGTGACAATTTATGCTTCCAAATTTTCAATGATCCTATCTCTTCCTTCTAGTTGTTCTTTGAGTGATTCTTCAATTATTTTATCTTCTTCAATTTGAACCTTCAAATTTGTGACCATTTGTTCTAGTTCCTAAGTGTCTTCTTTCTTGTCTAGTTCCTCTTGTAGTTTCTTGTTTTTCTTATTTTCTCTTCTGATAACTTCTATGCCACACAACAATTATTCTCGGTAGTCAACTTATGCCTCTTCATATTCTTCTCCGGCCTCTTCATATTCTTCTTCGGAGTCTTCTTTATCAGAGTCTTCTACTACCGTGAATAGAACTATTTTTGTCTCACTGTCACTGACTTCTTCTTCATCTGATGATGAGATGTCTTCTTTGGTGCACAATCTTTTCTTGAAAACTTTCTTTGTGGTTCTTTTGTCTTTATATGTTTGTTTTCTATTTGAGTAACCTTCATCATTTCTCTTTTTCTTATGAGGACATGTGTTAGAAAAATGACCAATACCATCACAATTAACAAATCAAAGAAATCTTACCTCTATACCTGTCACTGGTTCCCTTATTCAATCTTATGACAAAGTTGGCCACTTCTTCATCATCTTCTAAGACGTCACTGTTGTTGGTATGTTCTTTTTCTTTTTTCTTTCCCCTTTGCTTTGAACTTTTGGATTATTTGAAGGTTGCTTCTTTTATATATGGATTTTCCTGTTCATTTCTCATTTCATATGTTGTGAATATTCCATGTAGTTCGTCAATGCTTATTGATCTTAGATCTACTCTTTCTTCTAGTGTTGATATATTAGGGTCAAATCTCATAGGAAGATATCTTAGTACCTTTTAAACAATTAAAGATTATTCGATTTCTTCTCCCAATTCCAAGATTTCATTTACTGTTTCATCAACTCGTAAAAAGTAAGCTACAATGTTCTCATCTTCCGTCAACTTTAGTTGTTCGAACTGACCTCTGTAAGTTTGAAGTTTTGCTACTTTGACTTTTGAATTTCCTTCATAAATATTTCGAAGTTTGTCCCAAATCTCTTTAGCAGATTTACAATGTGCAACTTTGGTGAATATCGATTCTCCAACACCATTTAGAAGTGCATTTGTGGCTTTGGAATTCTTCTAACTGAACTTCATAGCTTTGTCATTTGTCGGTGGAACTATTGGTGTTGTGTATCCATCTACAATTGATTGCTAAATTTCAAATCCCTATGCCTGTACATATGTCTTCATCCTTATGCTCCAAAAGGCGTACTTTTGTCCATCAAACTGTGGTATTCCATTTTTATACATGTTTTTTCTCTCCATGACCTACCTTTCAGTGGTTAAATTGATTTCTTAATGAACCTACTCTGAAACAAATTGTTGGATTATTGAGAGAGGGGTGAATCAGTAATAGAGCAATCTAATCAAATTTAACCATATAATGAAAGTGTTATATCAATGTAGCATTATCATCCAATATTTGCAGAGTAAATAAACAATGAACAAATGAAAAATCATACACATACACAGTACACCAGTGTTTTTACATGGAAACCCAAAGCGGGTGAAAACCACAAAATGTTTTTTCTTATATGTCTTTAAGAATTACATTCATTGTAAGCACCAACTTCCTTTGTTTTCCAGCTACAACTAGAAGGAGGCTCCAACCCCCTAGTTTCTCAGGCTACAACCTGGGGGAAGCTCCAACTCTCAAATTCTCGGGCTACAACCAGAAGGAGGATACAACCCTCTATGTTCTCCAGTTGCAACCGGAAGGTGGCTACAACCACCTATCCTTTCCCTGTCCAACTGCCCTGACATATAAGTAGAATGATGTAACCACTGTCACACTATCACTGTTATATATATTGTTGTAAAACTATACCAATAAACCTGCACCAATAACTTGAACCATGTATCAACCATGCATGAACATGTACCTCAACATGTAATCAACTTGTACCATAAACAAGTGCATCAATCATGCACCAACCTGTATCAAATAACCTATAATCAACTTGTACCGTAAACAAGTGCATCAAACATGCACCAACCTGTACCTCAACCTGCAGACCTTCCTTAACTTTAACAACAAGAGACTATCATTTTCATCAAACTTTACTTTAGTCTCACATGGCTAGTTTTGGATTAGTCAACAACCCTAACTTGAAATAATCATAACTATGTACCTATAATGAATAAAGATCTGAAAATAGTACACAATGTTCTCTAATTTTTTTTATACAATTCCTCCAGGTGTCACTACTTGGAACCTCTCATAAAAGGCATTATAAAAAAATGGCATACCTTGTTGAATTATGGCTTATTCTAGAGAGTGAATTTGTAGATCATTCCCCACACGGAATATTTGTTGTATGAAACTAAAATTTTACACAGAATACTGCAGACTGTAATCTAACCAACACATTTGGTCTTACTGAATTTGGATCTGTTATGAAGAAGTTATGATGTTTTTACCTGAAACACTTGTTTTAGACTAGTTTCGGGACTAGCCACAAACCCTATTTTCCACGTAGTGTAACTCCAAAAATACAGTGACCCACAAGATAAAATTTGTACGATTAGATATCCTTTGGTTACCTCAGTCATCTGTAGATATTCAATATGCTCAATTGTGATTAAAATGAGAGAGCCTTGCCTATTATTTATACTCTCCAAGTAGCTTCCTTAGAAGCATCTTCTAAGCCACTTTGTCCACATAGTCACTAATGTCCAACTTTGCCAAATTTCCACTTTTCCATGTATCCAATAGTCACTTGACCACTTAACCCATTTTCCTTATTTTAGGGTTAACCTTCTTATATCTACTTTCCATAATTAGAAAGTTATCCATTTACTTTATTATTTAAATAATCCTCCTTGACTTTGTCACTTCACTTTATTATTTAAATAATCCTCTTTGACTTTGTCACTTCAATTTATTATTTAAATAATCCTCTTTGA
>JZKD02S0645336.1:1033117-1043851 GCA_000966675.3 Picea glauca
TTTATTATTTAAATAATCCTCTTTGACTTTGTCACTTCAATTTATTATTTAAATAATCCTCTTTGACTTTGTCACTTCACTTTATTATTTAAATAATTTCTTCTTTGCAAGAACTTTGACTTCTTTTACCTTTTGGGGTTTCAAGCCTATCATATGAGGGTCCTTCAACTTCGTAAGGCCATAACTCTCAAACCGTGACGAGTTATGTGACGTTCCACATACCACCGGAAATGGCATGACATGTACTATCCATCTAGAATAGTATTACCTGCAAATATATCAAAACTCATATAATTATACATCAAACAAACTTGGGTCCATTACCCAAACCTTTGTGCTATCAGAATTCACTACCAAACTTTCTTCAAGGGTTGACATCAATGACAACAAATCCAATTAATCAACACATTCCCTATAGTTGTCAGAGCCTTAACTCCAAATATTAAGTGGTAAGCTAGGTAGGAGAACCCACAGGTGCCTAAACTTAAAATAATATTGTTCAGGATCAAAGGAAATCCTCCATCATCTGAGAATCAAGCTCCCCCCATCATAAGACCACAGCCTATCTAGAATCTTAGCTGCATCATCTGGTGAATGAAACTTGAAGCTGAACCAACCTCACGGAAGATAAAATAACTCAGGTGCATAAACCAAAATGGGTAGCAAGTGTGTCTTTACCCAAGTAAAGAGAGGAGTGGTACACCACCGATGGTAAGAAAACCTCCCAACCAGGGCATTCATCACTAAGGTAACCGCTTCCTCCAAGCCAAGTTCGTCCCCCATTACCATTTTCCATTGAGTCTGGTTTGGAAGCCAAGGTTTCCTTGCAGAAAATCTATGGGGAGCCGACTTTGGAGCAGCTATACTGGCAACTCCACAAGGCGGAGTAACAACACAGTCGGGATGTAGATGAACTACGCTATCAGAAATACACACAGTAGGTTCTTGTGCAGAGGAAGCCGAAACAAACTTTGAAAATGGTGGTAAAACTTTACAACATAGTGAAGAAGGAGTCAGAGGAAGCGTTGAATCCAAGGGAAGTAAATCTTGATTAGATAGGTGTACAATGTTCAAATGAGTGGTAGGTTGATTAAAGAGGCATGTCTTCCCCCAAGACTCCTCTTCAGCCACATTCATAATGTCATTGCTGGAAGAGTCTATCATTGAGGCTATAAAAAACTAAGAAGCGACTGCCACCTAGCTCCCACTAAGACCACCTCAGGGGGGAAAGACAAGGTAACCACTAGTTCAGTAGTATACAGTTAATGCCAAATAAATCATAGTAGTTTCAGGCATATAGGACAAGATCATTAACGAACCTGTCAAATCTGAGGATAGGTTGGGAGGCCAAGTAAGGTTGATAAATTATCGAAGTCTCCAGAGTTAGTGTGCCTATGACCCCTCCAGACTAGCAAAAGCTAAAAACTAGTTATCAAAGGCTTTCCACCCAAAAGGGCCCTCCAGACACTTAACAATGAAACTTATTTAAAATTTCAATAGGCCACCAGAACCACTGCCATAAATGGTAACGCCCAGAGCCTCCAAATGTTGGAGAGCCATCAAGAGAAACCCGCTAAAGTAGCACCTTGATTACAGCCTTAACCTGGTGTAGAAGAGTGACTCGAAGTCCACTAGTAACGTCCCAAAACCTACCAGATTCAATCACCAACACCATTAGATTCCTCCATACAGTTGCAAGTTTTCAAAAGTCTCGTTCACGCCCAAGAAGTCAGGTGAGGAGAGAGTCAGGCCCTCTTGAACTCGTTTATATTAGTGATATGGGAAATGTTTCATTGGTAGACCAAAATCACTTTTGATCATTGATAAGAAATTAGGTTAGTCACTGAGATAAAGTAAAGTAAAGGTTGTGATAGGAAATTTTAATGCCAACGCTGATGTGAAACGTGTTTCTTTCACCAAAGTAAAGTATAGTAAAAATGTCAATAGGAAAGTAAAAGGTGCATGCCAATGAAAAATAAATTTCACTCATTGATGTGAATAATAATCATGTGCCAAAACAAAGTTAAAATGAGGTGTTGAAAAAAAATAAAGGAAACAAAGTGCCAAAACAAAAGTAAATGATCACACCAAGAATAAAGTGAAATTGAAGCATCAATATGTATTTTCATAAAAATAAAAGTGAAAAAAAGTGAAGTCACTTCACCAATGGTCACTCATCGGCGACCACTTTTGACTTCCCTAGATATGAAGTTAAAAAAAATACACCGAAACAAAGTGGAAATCTAGCGTTGATGTTAAAGGGGTTTTGCATGGTAGAGTAAAGTGGAATTTGCACATTGATAGCAAATATGAAAGTGATCAACATTTTTTTATAGTGAATCTAACTACCATTAATTCACTAATTTGGTAGTTGAAATGTCGAATCAATATTTAGGTTTGAATATTAAGCCAATCCAATCAGGTGTTGTCTAGATTTGATAATCATAGCACTGGGTTTGGATAGGAAATTTATAAATTTAAATTCAGGTTTTCTATTGAACCATAGTTCATATCCATATAAGAATATTGATTGAGAGCCAAGAATTATTTGATATATTTTCCTATGTGAGAGTTTGGAGTGAGTGTCAATTTCTATTTTGAGCATGCTTTGCAGAGAGTGTGCTTTGTCTCTTTATTTATGATCGATTTGAGTTAATAATTTTGTCGAAACTTTGAAGAATTCATGTCTATAGTCTCATTTGCATATATTTTTTGTTAATTCATCATAACAAGTAAGTTATAACCCTGCAAGTTTTAAATGTGAATGTATACTCTATATAAACAACTTCATGATTAGCTCAATATCATACTTTAGTAGCAACAATTCCCATTGTCCTCAATTATTAAAGATTATATTCTTAACCGCTATATGTTTCCAAGTTATTTGTTTGATCAATCTCAATTCAGTTTATTGCAAAATTCAATATGACATTGTTGTTTGGTATATAATGATGTTGTGTGTGGATAGTAGTGATACTTCTTATTTGTTTATTTGTTTTTTAGGAAATATGCCTCCTAGACATCACCTAAATGGAAACCTAAAGAAAAGGGGGAGGCTTCCCAAAATAAGCCTATGGATATTGAGGATCCATTGGAGGAATAAGTTCCTGTAATACAAGTTCATGTACCTAAAGAGTATTTTCCATTCAAATGTCTTGAAGCCAACATAGGGAATCAAATCCCTTTTTTGGGGTGGAATGAATTGTATCCAAAGTTTTGGAATGAATATTATCCATATGTAGTTCCTTATAGTGACCCTACCATGAGGGAGACTAATGACAAGGTTTCCATGAACATAAGAAAGTCTCATTTCACTCTATAGAAATGAGAGCACATGTAATTCCCTATTTTGATGCCATAGAATAGATCATTGACCATGTGGATTTAAATAAGAGTATTCTAGTTAACGAGAAACACCAACATATGGGTTTCTCCTTAGCTGATAATTTGAATAAATATTGCAGTTTCCCAAAGCCTAAAGTTCTCTTAGTTACCCCCTTTGTGAATGATTTTTATGACAAGAATGATGTAGGAAATGTTTTGGAAATTTGGTGGATGGAAGATAAACGGTTCGTTCACAAAGCCAATTGTAGTTATGCCATGAAAACTGGATAGAACCATACATGTATCTCATGGAATTAATGTGTAGATTGTATGGAGAGAAAGATTGTTGGTGTTTCACAGATGCAGGGGTACCATTATCTTACACAATGGCCACTATAGGAGGGTTATTCAACTAGGTTTCCATCATATCAAATCAAATTATTAGTATGATTGAGAGAAAACAAAATATGAAGGAAAACCCCATAATAATTCCTACCTTTGATATGGATTTGTATTTATTGGATGTTGTATGTGCTTCAGATATATTTTCAACTCTTAATATTAGATGGCATATTTCATAGGTTCTTATGCATGTCTTTGGCTTAGCGGAGGAAGAAATACTTAGAGGCAGCTAGAGAGAAACAAAGGAAATAGAAAAAAGCCAAGAAAAAAATATAATAACAAAGATTAATCCAAGAAGAACACTTAAGGAAAGAAGAGGAAGAATAGAAGCAACTACTCTTGAAGCAAAGTGAGAACAAATTACAACATTAGAAGAAGCAATGAGGAAAGAAACTAAAATAGAAGGACACATGCTAGAAAGTGATGTTGACCCTAAGATTATTCTTGGTTGAGTCCAAATACAAATGTCAATCTTTTCTATATCAACTCAATATCCCTTTAAATCTAGAGTAACTCAAGAGTGAGGTGTAGATAAAGGTATTTTTAAGGTTCACCCTCCATATTTGAAAAATATTCCTCCACCAAATGGTGCTTTGTGCATAAGACAAGATGCAAAAATTGCCCAGTTGGATAGAATTGTCAGAAAAATGAAAAATGAAATAACTCGGTTGAAATGATGAAAAAAGGCTCGGGAAGAAACATCAAAATACTAGAATTCCTACATATGGTTTCAAGAATCACACAGAAAGAAATCAAAAAACCAATGATCTTATCTCTGGGCCTAGGGCCCCTAGACTTCAAAATCAAAATGCAGTAATAATCGAAGAAAATTTAGATAAATTCCTAGAAGAGGATGATCAAATCCCAGATCTCCAGGAAGTCAACAATGAATTCGCTACTATATATTTAGAATCCATGGAAATTGATAATGATACACTACCATTTATAAGGAAGATTGGATTGAAGAAGAAGAATGTTGGAATGAAGACCAACATTACCAAGAAAATGTTGTTCAAAACAGGGCCCAACTTAATAAGTCTAAGCGAAAGGATCTAAATCATCCCAAATTAGATAAGGCCATTGAATTCAGAAATAGACCAAGCAGTCCTTTTACATCAGGATTTATTCCTCCTGAGAAAAATGTTTGAAATGTAAATTTTTCTCCTCGGAAAAGAAGTGAAGTAAAAAGTTCTTCCAAAATGGAATACAATGGTGTTGATGATTTGATGAAGCTTCAAGTCACTTTTCCATTCTTGGAAGTAGTTGAAATACCACAGAAAAAAGAAAACATGCTTGAAGTATTAAAGGATGAAGATAAACATGATTCCAGGGTAGAAGCAACCATAATTAATGATTAGTAACAATGTGGTCCCCATTTATGAGAGCACGAGGAAACATTCCTCCATTATATGTATCCTTGGAAACCCTGAGTTAAATTACATCATTGTATGGTTGATAGTAGGGCCTCAAATAATATCATTCCACTTTCAATAATGAAGGCCATTGGTCTAGAGTGCACCAAATATTATGAGGTTGGAGAAGGAATATATGCAATAGATTCAAGAAATGTCCCAACATATGGAGAAATTAAATATTTATGTGCATGGATAAGCTTTGCACCTCGTATCAAGACAGTCTTTACCATAATTGTGGTTGACCTTCCTATAGCTTATGGTGTTGTGTTAGGAAGGGATTTTTTTTTCCCTTCGGAGGAATGATGGAAGTTGTATGGCTCTCCCAAAAAAATATGGTGGGATTACTAAAGTGCTTCACTAACAGAGGAATCCTATAGTATTCAAGAAGAAATAAATTTAATCTATGGAAATTTTCATTGACTCTGGTCATGGTAATTATTCCATTTTGAGTGAAGAAGTTGTAACAGTTGAGATAAGTAATTATCTTCCATTCACATGATTCTGGAAAATGTCCTTTGGTGGTGCTTCTTCAAAATCAGGTGTTGGAGCAAGTGTAATTTTTAAAAACCCTCAAGAAGAATGACATCCTTGTGCATTTAGGTTTCAATTTGAATGTACAAATAATGAAGCAGAATATGAAGCATTGATTCAATGACTAACACTTTCCGAAAAAGATATAATATTAAAAAGGAAAGATTGAAGGCCTGTGTAGAAAGAGTTTGGGATATTATCCAAACATTTAATTCATTTAACATATATTTCATACCAAGGGAAATAAATCAAAGGGATGATTTGTTCATAATATCAACCTCTCTTTTTAATTCGGGGTCATCTCATAATTCATTCCAATTCAAGATGATTTTTCACCCATCAGTACTAGACAACCAAAAATTTTGACAAGTATTCGAAAATGAAGAACATATTGTTGAATTTATCATGTCAATAGAAATCTCGGGGCAAAGCACTGAAGAAGAAGATTATTCAAAAAATCATAAATATAAATATTTAAATGATAGAATTGAATTGTACACTAAAGTTAGTGTTCTAATAGAATCTCTATTTACTCAAGATCACCAAATATGGAAGAGAAAACCAACTGAAGAACTGTCACTTAGAAAATTCCAAGTCATTCAGAAAGTGAATATTGGAACTCAATAAAATCCAAGGTACTTAAATTTGGGAAGCACATGTACCAAGGATGAGACTAACCAATACATCAAGCTCTTCAGATATTTTCAAGATATCTTTTCATGGACGTATGATGACCTCAAATAATATGATAAAAAGTATTATCCAACATATCATACCTCTGAAAGAAGGGGCCAATCCTGTTAGACATAAAAAAAATGGTAATCAATCCTAAAATTAATCCTTCAATCAAGTTGTATCTTGAAAAGATGGAAGAGGTAGGGATTATTTGTTAAGTAAGACATTCAGATTGGATCTCAAATCTTGTGGTGGTTAGAAAGAATAATGGATAAAATTGTTTATGTGTTGATTTTTGGGACCTTAATAAAGCCTCTCTGAAATATAATTACCCACTCCCCAATACAGAGATGTTGTTACAATAGGTAACTAGTTCTGCAGTGATGTCTATGCTTGATGGATTTTCTGGATATAATCAAGTGTTGTTGGAAAATGAATATTGACATAAAATGGATTTTACAACACCATGGGGAACATATGTGTGAATTCCCTTTGGGCTGATGAATGTTGGATCTACATTTCAAATATACGTGGATCATGCATTCAAGGATATGATATGAAAAATTATGGTTGACTATCAGGATGATCTGATCATTTATTCAAAGTAGAGATAATAGCATTTCTCACATCTTTGAGAATTGTTTGAAGGATGTAGACTATATGAAATATATCTCAACCCTAAGAAATGTATATTTGTAGTCTTAAAAGGGAAATTGTTGGGTCATATAGTAAGAAAGTATGGAATATATATTGACCCATAGAGAATTAAATCCATAGTTGAACTAAAAACTCCTACAAGTAGTAAAGTTGTCCAATAATTTTTTAGGTAAATAAATTTTGTCCAAAGGTTTGTGCAAGATTATGTTGCATTTTCAAATGAATAAACAAGTTGCTCGAGAAGGATTGAATATTCGAATGGTATAATGAAGCTCATAAATATTTCTTGAATATAACATTAAGAATTTCCACTACTCCATTCCTCATTAGTCTTGATTTTGAGAAATATTTCATAATCTATTCTTTTTCTCCAGAAGAAACTATCACTCTCATATTAACCCAGAAAAAGGATTTAAAATAAGAGAATTTGATTTATTTTATGAGTAAATGCTTACTAGAATATGAATTGAAGTATTCTCCCATGGAGAAACAAGCATTTCCTTTGCTTAAAGTTGTCTCTTACTTTAGAAATTATATTTTGACATCACACGTGATTTCTTGTGTGTCATATCTTCCTATCAAAATGATGTTATCTCAACAATTTAGAGAAGGAAGATGGGCCAACTGGTTGGACAAATTACAAGAATATGACATAGATATAAAACTACTAAAAGTTGTAAAAGGAGAAGGATTGTGTAAGCTAATTGGTGGGATTGAAGTAGTAAACATTCATTTGTCCAATGATAAAATTATTTCTGCAAAAGATGAAGTGATAAAAAGATGTGAATGGTACAAAGACATCATCTTTTATTTGAAGTTAGGGTAGTTTCCAATTTGGATGACAACAAAAGAAAGGAGATCATTGAAGTTGAAATCAAATGCTTATGTACTAATTTATGGAATATTGTTCCAAATAAATTTCGATGGTATGTTATTAAGATGGTTAAACCACTCTAAGTCCATTGAAGTTTTGAACGAAATGCATGAAGGATTTTTTGGTGGGCATTTTTCTCCAATGGAAACATCACATAGAATCATTTGAACAGGTTTTTATTGGACAACATTATTCAGAGATGTACATTCTTTTGTAAGGAGATTTTTACCATGCCAAAACTTTTCTTGCAAGATGAAAAGAGTTGGTATTCCTTTGAAAACAATTGCACTGGATATTCCTTTTACACAATGGGGTTAGGAATTTATTGGCCCAATAAATCTGAAATCTAGTAAGGTTCATTATTACATATCGACGACACTGGTTACTTTACAAAATGGCCTAAAGAAATAGCACTAAAAGAATCCAAAACTAAGAATCTTATCCAGTTTTTACAGGAAAATTTTGTATCAAGATTTGGTGTTCCAGAGAATTTTATCACTAATAATGGTTATATATTCATCATCTTGAAGTTCACAACCTTTTGTGGTAAATTTGGCATAATAATGGGATAATATTCAAATTACTATCCCCAAGGAAATGAATTGACTGAAGCAACTAACAAATCTCTAGTAAAAATTCTCAAGAAAATAGTTTCTACAAAACAAATGGAATGGCACAAGAAGCTAACTAATGATTTATGGACAAGCAAAATAACACCAAACATTGGTACTAGACATTCTCCATTTTATTTAGTCTATGGAAAATATGCTAGACTACCAGTACATTTCGAATTGAATGCATTATCTATTGCCACTGAGATTGAATATGAAGAAGGGACTACATTGATGCAAACATAATTTCACATTTTAATGCAATTAGAAGAACAAAGAGAACATGCATTGATAAATATCCAAAAAAGGAAAGAAGTTGTGAAGAAACATTTTGATCGAAGTGCCATAGCCAGAGACTTCCAAAAATATTAGTTTGTTTCATTGTGGAATAAAGTCGAAGGAAAACCATCATTACACTAAAAATTTGGTTCCCTTTGGATTGGACCTTATCAAATTGAAAATATGTGTGGTTTTAATTCAATTGTTAAAAGGAATGAATGGCCAATTTTTTAAACTTCTTATCAATGGGTATGAAGTGGATCTAGCGGTTCACTTCATGATAACATCATAAATACATAATATAATTCTATATATCCATAATAAATAATATTTTATTTACTATCCATTTTACATGTTTTATTTCCTTCATATGAGATACAATACATGTATATAAATACACGTAGGTAATAATAAATCATGTCCTTGGAAAAGGTCATGACCTATCATAGACTAAATATCATGACTTATCATAGAATTAGCATTTACATAATAATGCATATTTACATAATAACAAACCTATAACATATTATTATATGATAAGAAATGTAATATACTTTAGGTATATTACAAGTCTTCCCCCCTTAAAATGATTTTCCCTCAAAGCATAGGGAATGAGAAAAACTTATGATAGAATGACACTCTTTTGTAATTGTTATCGATTAGATAAAGCTGAATATATGAGGCAAAATGACTATCGAATTCTCTAAAAATACTAGGGCATCGAAAAAGAAACAATCCATTGAGGTGGAATTTTTTCTAGAACTCTCTGATGATAAGGTTCTAGATATGTCTTCTTTGTTGACTTTGAGGCACATATATCTTTGGATTCCTAGAAATTTTATCCTTCTTAATGTCTAGTTTAATCTTGTCGTGATTTACTTGAGTAATCAAGATGATATCTGGTTTTTTTTGTATTTATTGGTGTGACACCATCCTTCGACTGACCTATGACTTTATTAGTGGAAATCAACGATATGTCAACCTCAACTAAATATTTGGATGTTCTTTACCATAGAATTTTTTATTGAGATCGACTTCTGGAAACACTTTCACTGAGAATACTTCATTACTAATATGATTTCTAGTTTTGATCATTTCTATGGAAGACGATTTATCTTCAATTTCAACTTTTGGAGGCTCTTCCATTGATACAACTTCATTGATAACAACATTAGGTTTTTCCATGTTGATCAAGTCTAATCTAGTGCCCTTATCCATGGTTTGGGTTTCTTGTTGTGCCTTCCTCTTATTATTCAATTTCTTCCTATCTACAAGTAGATTTTTATTATGATTTCTCAAATGAGAAATTTATTCATCTTTGGACAATAGTTTTTTATTGATATTTTCATACTCTTTAATTTGTTGTTGAAATTTATAAATTTTGGCATCTTGCTTCTCCAATTCTATTGTTCGATTTTGCACAATTTCTTCACCTTTGCTAATGATAATTTTATTAAATTGTTTTTAACTTTTCCATTAATTATGTGTGATTTTGTTGCTCATTTTGATTTGAATTTGATGATAAAGAAAGGTTCTTTTAATTAGTGTCTCGCAACATTATTTTATTGGTAAGGTGCTTGAATGCTATGTACTTTTTATCAACATTCATGATAAAAGTACCAATAGATTTCAACCAAGAGTTCCCTAGGACTACATCAACTTCTTTGGTTTGCAAGACAAAAAAATTGCATTTTGGGGAGTACTCATCAATGTTTAATTCTAAATTATTAATCTCATCAACATATTCTTGTGTGAGAGCTCTTTTAACTTCCTCTTCTACAAGTAGTAATCTATTTTTCAATTTAATATCAATATAATTCCAATAACTAGCGAGGTCAATGGAAATGTTTATGGTATCATTATGGAGCCTCCCTAACATACATATGAAAATATTGATTGGTTCCAAAATATACCCAGAAGTGAACTGAACCTTATTTTCCATTTCAACTTGGTGAACTTACCTCTG
>JZKD02S0645336.1:1043901-1063836 GCA_000966675.3 Picea glauca
CACCTTTAATTACCTTGTAAATGAAAATTAACTTAACTAATGCCAACTATGGAATATTTCCTTGAAACTTCTTCGTCTGCACTTTTAACTTTTTCTTTTAAATTACCTTTTATTACCCTTTAAATGGAAATTAACTTGACTTATTGCAAACTATAGACTCATGTTTAACTTATACTTCTTCACGTGCACTTTGAGAAAACCTTTTCTTTTTTATTTCTTTTTTCTTTTTTCTTCTCCCTTATTTTTTTTTTATTAAGAGAAAAGAATGGATCACTAACCTGGAGATTATTTACAGATTTTTTTTTTCTTTTTCTTTAATTCCACCAGCAAAATCAACTTGATCAAGATCAAGGAAACAACCGAACAACCAAAAAGTTGACCAAGGGCCAGTGGAAAGACCACTCTAATACAAAATTAAGTGGATCTAGAGGTCCACTTTATGATAACATTATGAATACATAACTCAATTCCATATACCCATAATAAATAATATTATATTTACTATCCATTTTACATATTTTCTTGCCTTCATATGAGATACAATATGTGTATATAAATACACATAGGGAATGATAAGTCATGTCCTTGGAAAAGGTCATGACTTACCATAGACTTATCATTTACATTATAATGCCTATTTACATAATAAAAAACATATAACATATTATTATATGATAAGAAATATAATATACTTTAGGTATATTATAGGATAGCATCTACAAAAAACATTTCTCTTGACCTCATTAGTTGTTTTGAGCAAAGAGTATATCATAGGTCAATTTGTATCATCCTCGTATATAGACACCATGTGTAAATATTTTCTTGTCTCTATACCCAATGTATAAGGCCTTCTGGGTTCTCAGCAACCCACTGGGGGTCATTGTCCCACAGTTGGAGTTGATATGTTGTTCCATTTTCATGTATCATCCTTGCATTCCAAGTTTAATCATGTATATAACCCTTCCCTTTCTTTTCCTTTTAATTACATAGTCCACCACCATACATATAGTTTCATTATTTCATAGTATGTCAAGAAACAATTGCATATGCTCACAATACTTACTAATTTTTAAGACTTATATGGTGTGGAGATTCCTTATTTCAAAAACATTCCTCTGTTCTTTGCACAAAACTTTACTTCCTCACAATATTTTTTTTTTCACTTCCACCACCTCCATAATACACCCTGAGTCCATCATATTGCACCCCTTTGACACTTGGTTGTTCTCTCTTGTGTGGAGATTCTCTCCCAACTCATACCTCCACACATTCCTCCCTTTGCACAACCCCTACCTCTGCACACTCCTCCCTCTACACAAATAACCTATATAGGAGTTATCTCTCTCTACCTTATTCCATACTTAGTAAATTTTTCATTAGACTATCATGCACCATCCACGTTGTTCAAGGGATATTAATGAGTTCTTGATTCTCAAGGAGAAGGGCAGTAATCTGTGGTAAATGTGGATTAATTATCTCATTTTCCCATGAAACACTTACTTTTCAAAATAACTTCCATTTAATATTTGTGTGTTTCCCAAAGGAAATTTTATGTGACAAAGGGATGTCTTGTTAAATGATTATTCATGATCTTATGATTTAGATAGCTTGAGCTCTATAATTCATAAGTAATATTGTCATGTATCTCTAGAGGCATTGAAAAGAATGAGAAACATGACAACTAGAAGAAGAAAGGATCATTTCGTGGAGAAACTATCAATTCTCTTGTGCACAAAAACAATGACTTCCATTGGCCGACTACATATCAGTGGTTTTTGAGCTTAATCCCCAAGCAAAATCTTAATAAAAAGATTTGGACAATTAGTCCAGTCAATGCATATTGCATGCCATGAGTTTTTTACTTCAAGGATCTAGTTTCTTGGTGTGCGCACGGATTTAATTCTAAGAGTAGAATGATTCACGTATATACCTGTTGGCAGCCAATTCACATTTTTCCACTGTCTTATAAGCTCCCTACACCAATGTTTTGCAAACCTTAATTTTTCGTCGCAATTTTCAAATAAACGACACTTTTATTTTGCGCTATTCGCACACTCACCTTCGTTTTTGTTTTCATGATTGTAAGCGTGAAAACTTGGTCTTTCGAAGTCGCATTAAAATCATTATTGAATTGTCGTTATCATTCTTGTCGATATGCCCATTGGTTTACATTTTACTTATCATTATGCAGTTCGAAAAAAAAAACTTTTGAGTTGTACTCATTTGACATTCTTTGATTTCATTTCATGAGTGATTGAGTTTGTGATACATTGGCGATTGGATTCACATGTTATTTGATCAATCCACTTGGTACATTGGTTAAACTCTTGGTATGAATCGTTCTATACAACGCATGTCACATAGTCAAACCCTTGGCATTGGTTTCGATTTGTGTGTTTGGTTTTAAAACTATGGCATAACTTTTGATTGTGTGAATGGTTTATCCACTTACCAAAGGTTTCGATTGATTGATTGAAATGGCATAGTTATAACACATATGCGTTGTGATTTGAATAGTTTAAAGCGTCGGAGGTTGTACCATTGGTAATGACTATTATGCATGGACAGAAAATAGCTCCACCACCTTCGCATGATGTCATTAATGCCTATCCCTTATCCATGTTTCGCCTCTGCTAGCATCGGGTAAGCCTTCGAACATTCTGCTCCTGCGTATGCTATGATTCAAACCTTGGTTCATTCACATCACTCACCATGTTCTCTTCTCCATGGCACCGGTGGTGCGAATTGAGCCGAACGGTAGTCAATCCTTGCTACTGTTCGATAACGCCCGGAAAGATTTGCAAGATAATGGTTGGCTCACCTTTGTACAGCGGTTTGAGGGTTTTAATATGTTTGTTGCACAGCAGTTCGCCCTGACTTTTGATGGGTATAGGGCCAAAATAGGTGACATTCAGCCTGAAATCAATGAAGAGTTCATCAGCTCTGCCACAGGGTTAGCGGCCATGGGCCAGCGATGGTTTAAAAACTCTAAAGTTGAGGAGGTTCCATGGACACTACTATTCGTCTCACGAAAGGTCACATCCTGTGACAGAGGTATGCCCATTTCCACGCTTAAACCAAGGTGGCATGATCTTTTGATAGTGGTTAAACAATTCGTAACCTGTGAGGGTCGGTATGGACTGGTTTTTCTTTACCACCTTCGTTTGTTAATGAATTTTATGGGTTATCCATTGAATATGCCATTTTATTTCCAACATAGCCTTTATAAAATGGCTAAAAGGTTTAAACGAGAGAAGGCCGATAGTAGCTTGTTCCACCATGGCCTAATCAGACTCATAGTTGTTCACCACTTAAATCTCCATGGTGATAGTTGGCAAGCATTTATCTCTCGAAATGGTTTTGCTGATACAGAGCCTGTCCAAATTGACAAGCCTGTGGTTAGTGAAACTAAGTTCGGGCCACCCGTGCCTTTCCATGTCTTACTGCCCTCTCCCAAACCCTCAGTCGACCCTGATATCAATCTACCTGAAATTGTAACTGAGAAGGTTGAGGTTGTTAAAAAGCCCGTGAGCAAAAAGGTCAAGGGAAACCCTACTATCGACGGAAAAGGTAAAAAGAATGCTCGACTTATATCAAGACTTGCTAGGAATAAACCAAAACCTAGTGCTGAGCAGAAGCCCATAGTCCTCAGTGAAGACTCTGACTCTGACATCGAACGCTTCCTAGCTAGTGAGTACCCTTAATCCCAAGGTCTGTGCTCCGAGCCACCGTATGATTTCGTTTCTAATCTACCCCCTTGCCTAAAGAATAATCCTAGTTACCCAGGGATCAAGCTTCCTAGTGAAACCCTCGGTAATCTAACCAAACCCTCGACTGTTATTTCGAAGCTCGAGAAGTCACCGTGCGACCAGTGTAATGTATGGTTGGAACGCTACTATACAGACGTTCCCTTATTACAGTCAAAAATCAAATCATTGGAAAAACAAGTTACAGTATTGACAAACCAAAGGGATAAGCTTCAAGAAAATGACAAGAAGCAGAAAACCACCAGTTCCATCGTATTTCGAAATGTCAAATCGGCTACAGCCTTCGTAAATTCCAAAATGTCATGATCAAGTTGTCTGCTCGTCATCTAGGTATGAATTTCGATATCAATTTCGTTCTATGAATTGCTAGATTAATATAATGAATTGAGTTGGTTTTCAAATAGCTCTGTCTATTGTTCGAAATGGCTCTGTTATAGCCATATCAAAAATGGTTATGTTGTTCATTGTTTTCGTTTTGCTAAAATTAAATGAGGTTTTGATTTGGTTACACGATTTGGTCGTGCCCAGTTTAGCAATTGATTGGTTTTCACTGGGTTTGATTCGTTTGTCTGTTGGTTTGAGTTAACGAAATCAATGGTGTTTGTTTTCGATTGGATTTAGTTTGTATCTAATCTGAACAAGAGGTTTTTATGCTAAAATTAGAGCACGACTATGTTTTGATTTGGTATGATTTCGTTATGGTTGGATTATATCGACTCTGATTTAGTTTTTTATGCTGTGATTTTGGAACGATTTCGTCAGATTGAATTGTTATGATCTTTTAATATGTTATGTGATGTAATCTTCTAAATCAGGAATACAACTCTGTTCGACTCTGATTTGGAAAGAACGACTATGTTTTGTATGGAAACGATATTCTCGTTTAGCCTATGCAAAAGATCTCTTCATCGAAATAATCGAACTGTTTTGATTCACAACGACTATGTCAAACTCCAACTGTTTGATTCGCTCTTGATTTGATTGGATTGTTGTGTATTTTGAGTTAGCATGATTGTTTTTATGATGTGGATTCGTGTCGAAAATAGACTTGATGTTTCTCTATTGATTTTAATTTTCAAAACGAGTTTGTTAACTCAGATCGACAAAAGTCATCTCTGTTGAATTCGTATGATGAAATTCGTTTAATAGTTCGTTTTGAAATGAATTCAAATAATAATTTCGTTGAAAATCAATCGATTTTGTCTGCCCAAATTAGCAATAACAAAAGATTGGACAACTCTTACAGATCCTGTTATCAATTGATTGATTTCATTATGATTTCGGTTGTGATAATTTACACACCAGTTTTGATTTGATTCGCTAATGGCATGGATCATTTGTTTATGTTAATACAGTTATGTCAATTTGAAAATGATCTTGTTGTTTTCGTATGGATTTGATCGTGTTTCTTGTTGATGGATGAGGCATCATAAATGATTGCCTATGATTTGTTTAACTGTATCGATTTCAATTTGATATGAAAATGATTTCATTACTATTCGATACGATTTTGTATACCTGAATTGGTAACGAATCGAAACAGAGTGTAGCTATCTAGTTTATCATTTGATTTTGTTTGTTCAAATTGCATACAAGCGTCGACTTGAATGAGGCTTTTAATCAAATATATTTTGATAGTTTGAATGTATTTTCAAAGATTTTAATTGATTTTAATGCTGATTCTGTGTCTGATTTAGACCAGTTACAGAATCACAAGATTCTGTAGCTAGTCTTTAGGATTAGATTTTTATCAATTCTATCAACAAAATATCCTCCTAACTTGTGCATTTTTGACCTTTTTCAAGTACATCTGAATTGCATTGGGCATGATGTGGCCGTATAGGAGATATTTGTGTGATACAGTTTTATTTTAGGTTCCTAGTTTAGTCAGACTTGGGATATTTTCCCAGATTTATGTAAACAGTTTTGATAACTTCCACAGGGATGTTTTACCCTGTAGGAGGTCTTTAAATACTTATTATTTTTTTTAATAAGGAGCATCCTCACTTGTGGGAGAACCAGGCTATGGATTTCTAATACAAACTGAGACGAGAGTTGATGTCTTGCTACAGCTTTCGCTTTTCAATATATCAATCTTTTGTTTCATGTTTTATGCATGTCAGTTTGCAGTTGATTATAGACTACTTTAGCTATCATAATCTATTGCAAGATGATGTGATTTGATTAATATGCTATCCATATCTAATTTCTTTCATTATTTAAAAAGTACAGCAATTACTTTGTTTCAATTAATGAATCACAAATTTCTCTTCTTCGTTAATTGAATCATTTCGTATAGATCTTTGCATACAGGTTTATCTAACTGTGAAGATTTATAAATCATAAGATTGTTGTAATTTTTATGTCTTGTTTGTCCTGTAATCATATGTGAAGAGCACTGCATCTTTTTGTTTACGAGAAGCTCTTGGAGAGTCCGGTGCGGGTTTCCTCCCTCCGATCAGCTAAGACAATCATTACACACAGGACAAACCTGGAGCGTCACTTCAGGTCAGTTTGTTTTTTAGTATTTAATAGTTTATTTGTTAGTATAATTTAAGTAGTTTAGTTAGATATATGAGTAGTTTAGATTTGTAGTTAGAGTTAGTATATTAGTTGTTTAGTTTAGATAGTTTTATTTCTTTTTCATAAAATCATAAAAATCAAAAAAACAATATCTCTCTCTGTCTTAGGACAGAATACAGATGAGTTTTTCAGGTTTTATTCAAATCTGTAAATTGTAATTATTGTACATTTGTGAAAAAGATTTATTTCAGTTAGTAGTTAGATATTTAATTTCTTAGAGTTAGAATGTTATTAGATAGTAGATTGTATATATAGAATAGTTAGATTTGTTTTAGTTTGTTTTAATAGTTGTTTTTAGTTAGATTAGTTAATTTAGAATAGTTTTCTTTTTGTTTTCTTAGGACTTAGATCGGCTAACGGAGCCGCTAAACCCGTTAGGGTGGTTCATCCCAAACAGCTTGGGTTATTAAACAACCCCGGACTGGTTCCACTCTCCCAGTTGACGGACGGTCAATTTCGCCCGTCAACAATACGGAAGGAAAGAAACTGGTCCTATTAACTCCAAAATTATTCAAAAGAATGCTCTAAATTTCAACCTCCAACAGAAGTCTCAATCTTCCAAATGTAGATTCCTTTATAAATTCCTAGGGTGGTGGGGTGAATTTATTAAAGGATATCATCCTACCATCCACTGAAATGCGGACTAAGATTTCTACTATTAATATATCTCTACTGGCATATCCATATTGATATTTCTCATGGTTATTTGCATGTTTGATGGGATGAGATTCCACATATCGCATTCCCAAGTATGTTATATATGTTTTTCATTTATCTTTCTAAAAGGAAGAAGTTTTTGACTAGGCTGCGGTGATATTGAATGAAATATTTATACAAACTGGCCAATTATTTGAAAACACAGAAATTTTGTCTATTATCTCATTTGGTTCTAGTAGTGTTTTATTGTAATGTGTTTGAGTGATTACCCTTGAGGAATAATTTTGATGATGAGAATGAGTCTTTTCAATTCAGGTATTCCATTCTACAAAAGAAAAAGGCCCTATTTCAATTATTTATTATCCAGGATGAGTTTCTTAATAAGTTTAGAAACATTTTAACCAAAGAAACCCGTGCAAGAATAACACACGAAGCATACGATTTCCTTAAGGAAAAAGGAATTTGTAAATTTGAGGAAGATCCCACTTATATTAGGTTGAATGGATTTGAGGGAAGGCCTTTTCTTCTCCCTAATTTCATATGCGACTGGTACCTTTTTATCAAGGTCTGCATGCAATACAAAACATGGGTATCTCTTTTTAATAAAAAAGAGAAAAAGACAATTTATTTCCATGCCCTTTAATGTATCCAATGTAACAATAAGAAGTTTGTCCCATTTGACAGAAGTTTCTGAAATGTTGAATGCATTTAACTTAAAGGAAGCAGAACCCCTTAAGGGTTTTAACCATGAAGGGTTATTTATTGATCATTTAGTGTCAATGAGATATAGAAATATTTTCATAAGGGTTACAGAAGGAATTGATGACAATGACCCAAATACCCTTGGGAAGAAAGAAACACAAGTATGTAATGATGACTTGGTTATTGAAGTTAGTTCAAATACTCAACATCAATAGACCAGAACAAAGAAAAGAGGTAAAATTGAAACTAATGTTCAATATTCTTCTGCTCCCAAACAACATGTAACATCTTTATCTGTCCAAGCAGGGCCACACCACACAATCTAAACCAAAAATTACTCGGATACCATAATTTAATGTCCCCATATTACTATTGAGTTGAGTTTCCTCAAGAAAATTAGTGCATAGATAACATTCAGACTATGCAGAATCACTCGAGGAAGTGCGCACAATCCAAATTGGTTCGCATCACACCACAATTCCTCCTATTTATACAGATTATAACAGTGAAAGTAACTTGAAATATAATTGTACACTCATGCACATTGGGCACATCGACATTATAGAACGTAATACCACTCTGGCATGCGAACACTACTACGCACATAACCATACAGAGCATCCCAATACCACAACATACATAACTATTTGAATTCCACTTGTAGTTCTTACTTTCATGTGCACGCAGACTAGGCTCCAACACCCACGACAAGATCAGTCACTTGTACACACAGACCACTTTCTGCGTGCCTAGTAATTCTGACCTGTCTCAGGAAAACTCTTGACCATTTACTAGAACTATCTTCATAGAAGTTACTTGTCAACTAGCATACTCATTATATATGAATATTATGCTAAATACTCACATCTCACTTACATAATAGTGATTATTAACAAAATAAAAACCAATATGCATATGCAACACTATGCAAGTAATGTATCATAACATATGAAAACGAATAAGAACACAGTAATAGACAAGCACACAAGAACACTTATCTTTTATAAAAAGTCACCAACCGTGCATGTGACTTAGACATTCCTCCCAGCCATAAATGTTGTTGATCATAATATTTCAACAACATGTCACCCCTGAGATGGGGCTCAAAAACCACTAGGGAAAAAGGATTCCTAATGTCAATCTGTGGTCTAACAAACAACAAAATTGCTTAGTCCAAGGTGTCGACTGTTGCAACTAGTCTACAGTCTCTCATTCCCCACATGTTTGTCCCACCCCAGGAAGTGTTCCCCTTCTCTTCTCAATAGTACCAAGACTTCCCCACTTCCCTTCCAGGGCTTAGCAACAAGTTGGATCAATAAGTATCATAGCACTATGATTAATGTCCAGTGCACCAGGGAATAATTTCCAACAACTCTCAAATGGAGAGAATGCTCACGGGCATGACAATCCTCCTCTTCGACAACCTACGGGCCTAACAACCTGATTCTTCGACAAAAAATACTTATCATAGTACATAAACCCCTTACAAACTTCTATGTGCAGATAAGGTAATAGTCATCCTCTCTCAAATGGTCTGACCCCCTTCTGCACACAAGAGTGAATAATGAAAAATCCCCCCAAAATACACTAAGTCCAACAATATATATTGCATGCCTACTACTCGACACTTGTCACCTTCATAATTTACTTGAGCCACTTGGTGACTTGTTCCCATCCCTTGGGAAATTAGGATAATATCATATCCGTAAATGACACTTTTCAGATATATTATTAGAATATTCCCCTCATTTTCCCTTTTTTTTCGATGGAGTCAACCCCCCATCTCTTTTTGTCTAAGTCATTCTGCATGCAGTGATTGTAATATACGAATAACTTGAGCATGATACATTTTACAAGAATAGGCACACTAGCCTATTCATGTCCCGACTCACCAGCCCAATAGTCACACAGGCTCTCTGTCCTCAAAACATACATACATACATATAGATATACATATATATGTGTGTGTGTGTGTGTTTGTATAAATATACATCAAAGTCATTCCCGTGCACTTACTTGTGTGCACACAACATTGTGGAGTATGTTCACCCTCTCTTGATGCACAATCAACATGCACTAGCTCAGGTACACACAACACTATGGAATAAGCGCACCTTTTCCTTGATAACCAGCATCGTGCATTCCCCTAGTGTGCATAGTACAAAAACTTGGTATCAATGGCTCACCAACCTATATGTATCATTACATTTACACTTGTTGTCAATGACTCACTAGCCCATATGGATCCTTACATTGTGCACTACCCAGGTGCATGCAAAACCAAAATGGTTCACCAGCCTAAATGTGCAACTACAAATGGGGTTTGGATTAGGGACATTACACAACATAAAAGTTCCTCCTATGCATAGAAGAAACAAGATTCAAATATAAGTAGAGGAGAGAAAAATAAGAGATGGGCTGGGGGATATGACGAAGATGACCCTCCTCAAGTTAATTTCAAGAAGACATGTGGTTTCACAACCTAAGAGAAAGAGAATATTGAGTAAGAAAGGCTCTCACAATTCTAGAGGGCCAAGAGATATTGTTGATATGAAATTTGATAGCACCAATGTACCTAACTAGTTGGCATTGTAGATTGTCGAAAGTTACCAAATAGCATAAGATTTGGCCTAAGAGGGACCAACTATTTTTGAAGCGAAATATTTGACATTGCATAATGCCCAACACAATAAGCAGGAAAGAAAATTGAAATTAGAGAAGGTTTACATTAAATAAAAGCAGATAACTCAAAAGTGGAATTCAAAAGTGGATGTTTCAAGAGTGGGACCTTCGAGACTCCTCCGATTACACCTTATCATTGGAGATTCTTTGGAGCACTCAATTTTAGAGCATGAGATAGAAAATATTATATTAAAGAAAGGAATAAGTGAACTAGAGGATGCCCTAAGCCCTAGACCTTTGTTCGCAAAACCTTTGGCCATTGTTGTTCAAGACCCAATGTTGTAGGATAGACTAGGGACATCAGCTCGAAAAACACCATAGAAAAAATAGGGACTTGTGAGTCCCCTCTTCCTCCTTGGGAGGGCTCTTGAGTTCCCTAATGGAGATCTCTTCATACAATGGAAGAAATGGAAAATGGTGAAGAACAACAATGTCTATTCCCTCAAAAGGTGAGTGGAATGGCCTATTGCAATGATGCTTAAAGGCTCTAAAGAGAAAAGAGGATTCTCAAGGGAGAATTCTTGCAGCATAACAATAATATGAAGATCTTGGTTTCTTAGTGCACCCATGGCTCTTATTTATATAATTTCTTCAAGGAAAAATGTAATTGGTTCATAGTGTGAACAAGGGGCCTTTTAGGGAACCCTCTAGTCCTTGATCAGCCTCCCATTCATATTTTGCTCAGATATGAGGGTCAAATCGTGTTGGGAGCTGGTCCATAAGTGGTTGAGGGGTTGGAAAGATCCATAAATGTGTTGTTCATAGAAGTGTGTGTATTTTCTCGTACACAGTTGTGCACTTGGCATATTGTGCACATTGAGGGCTTTGTTGGCCCACGCACACTCTGCACATGCTTCCTTTGGTGAATTTGTGCATGTCAATTTTTGACCCAATTGTATATTTTTTTCCCTTTTGAATGCATTTCAGTGTTGTAGGTGGACTAATTGTTGTTGGCATTGATCTGTTTCTTTAACCATTTGCGGGCAATGTTGCGGACTATTTTTCAGTGATACTAGATGCCCCCTGATGTGTGAGGTTACGAGCATGCGTATAGCCGAAATACATTAATGTTTCTTTTACTGAGAGTGTCATTGTAATGAACAGTGAAGAGAGAAATTGCAAGAGAGATCCATTGGAGGGAGAGGGAAAACTGTGGGACCCAAACCTTTCTCTAGGGGGGAAAAAAAGAAAATTTGTGTACAAACGAGGCGGCATGCCCCATGCTCGTGTCATGTAACCAAAATGTGAGACTGTAACCAAAGATGTATGTTGATGTAGATAACTACAGTTCCCTTAGGGGTGGTTGATAATGGAAGATGACAGTTCTGAATGGTGAACGTACTTTGGAGTGAGGCAAAGATGACTGTAAGAAATGTCGATGACTCGTAGTCATTGATGGCCTAACGAATTCAGATGTCTTTGGCTAGTATGAAACAACTGCAATAGTCACATAGTAAGACCCACTATAACATGAGAGTTTGTTGAATTTGAATGTTATGGGGGTCAATGAAATCAGAGAGCAGTGATGATTCTCTCCGTGTCGCCCAAGACTCCTCATTGTGAAGGTAATGAGAGTCAAGATACCATCGTCGTTCTGGAAACTATGTTGATGTCTACAAAAAAGGAGACGTGACTCCAAGAAGCAAAGGGCTTCGTGAAATCCACTGAGATGATATCAGGTATTGACAGATAACATGAACTAAGTTAAGATGCGGTGAGACTCAAGACTGCCCTTGGTTGGGGAATTGTGAAGGATTATTGCCAGCAACCGTAAAATTGTATCTAGTGTCAGGGGGACGA
Organism: Picea glauca; assembly: GCA_000966675.3. Lineage (NCBI taxonomy): Eukaryota > Viridiplantae > Streptophyta > Pinopsida > Pinales > Pinaceae > Picea > Picea glauca. The sequence continues at coordinate 1,056,093 of JZKD02S0645336.1, forward strand.
CTAGATATGGAGTTAAATTTTTCCATAGGCTAACAAAGTGGACAAACTCAAGTATAGTGGGTACATGGACTTGGGATACTCATGGTTTGTGAACAATGTCAGAATGAAAAAAGAGTGGATGCCCCAACCAAGGGAGACATGGGTTGCATTGTCAGGGAAAAGAAGGTCATTAAGGGTGATGACTAAAGGCTAAGTAAATGTTGGAAACAAAGGCTTTTTACAATTACCAAAGAAATAAAGAATAATTTGGGTTGAGTATATAGATATAGAAACGAGTGCCCCAGTGAAAGATTGCTTGGCATGTTAGGTCGCAATTTATGAAAGAGAAATGGTGGAGGGTGGGGGCCCCATGGGTGGGTTTTGGTACAAGGTGAATGAATGGAGGATAGTCTGTAGATGGAAAAACTGATGGTGGATGAGATGGAGGGATAATGATAATATGGGGGTGCAGTCAAATAGAATCGATATTATATGACCTGGGAGTCCATTTGGAAAGCTAGCAATATGATGAGAAGAAGTATGGGGTTCATTCTCAGAAGTGCATAATACTATCGAGACTCCCATCCCTAGGGGGTGAAATCAGCATGAGTGTCAAGTGGCGAAAGGGAACTATAAATGGGACAACTCATGTGGGGGAGAGTGCTACCAGGTGACAGTACCAAAATGCAGCAGAGGTGATGGTAATGCAGAGCCAGATGTAAGGACCCTAAAGGTAAACGTCAGAGGGTGTGACTGGGAGATGCAATTGAGTTATAGGGGGGATAATTACATGCCAGTGTCGAACATATACCTGAAGGGGTTGCGTCTCTTTGATGAATAGGTACCTACACACGTGAAAATCAAATACCCGACGTGAAAAATATCTGATGATAAAGAACATATGACAGTTATTTGATAAAATTTGAACATGAGCATGCATACCTAAACTTGACGTGCTAAAAATGCTCCTCTGAGGCCAAGTTTAGATGATGGCCCGGGGAATGTGAATGTGTATATGGCGAGACTAGGATCCCATGGATGAGAAAAAATCAAAAAATGGAGGCCCTGGGCTTCTATAACTAAGTGTGGAAGTTTGGAAAAAGGGACTATATATGGCTAGTGGGCCCACAATGCCACCTCATTTGTACCTATCATTGTAGATGAATTGATAAGACTATTCTGAGGAGATTTGGAGATTACGAGAGTGCGAGTTGATTGATCTGGGAGTGGTGAGAGACAGGTTAGTGGTCCTATCCTCCAAAATTGTGTGAATTTTGTAGAATGTAGGTAAGGGGTGTATGTAGGGTCGTACAGGGATGTTTTTTGGGTAGGGGCCCACTAGTGCACGGGAAAAGGAGGAATACATGCGCGCATGTGTGTGGGTATAACTCATTTTCCCATGCATAGTGTGCAGTTGTGCTTGACACATCCACGCATGTGGGCATGGGGGGGGGGGAATAGGCGTGCATGGGATGCCCTCCTGTTTGATTGACAGTTGAGCACTGTGCTCAGTTGTTTCTCAGGCAGTTGTGAATCAGTGCGCAGTTGTACAGAGAACAGGCGTGCACATGTGTGCACCTGTCTGGGTGACAGTTGTGCATGTGATGTGTGGTTGTTTCTCATACAATTGTGCATTAGTGTATATATGTGCAAAGAAAAAGCACACATATGTGCACACCTGTATGAGTGAAATCTGTGCACTAGAGGCAAGGCTAAGGGGTTTGAAATTTTGAATTTTTTGATGGTTTTTATGGATGATGAGCTTGACCAATTGTTTCTATGTGGATGTAGGTGATCAACATACTCCAGATACTACGATGTCATTTCACTGGAGAGAGTGGGACTGGGACCATCTACAATAGGTGATGAGAGAGCATCCAAGTGTGCAGAGACACTTGGCATCCTGCGGGTTTCTCAAGTTCTTTAATTGCCTGCTGATACAGTCACAGGATTTCCTACTTCAGTATCTAATTGTTATTTGGATCACTGATCTGCAATGCTTCATCATGAGAGGACACCAGCTGACATTCTTGGCTGTCGAGGATGTATAATTTATGACGAGGATCTCATTCTATGGGATGACCCTTCCTATGGACCCCCAATTGTCGAGGGATGAGCGAGTAGGTGACTTGGTGGCTCACTATTCCACATGGCCACACCCGATGTCGAGTTTGGTCATCTGGATCGAGGTGATTGAGGGTCTCTTGATAGAGTGCATCTCTGCTATGGTGGTGAGGATCTACGGATCCTTGGGGACTCAGCAAATCACTGGAGGTCAGCTGAGGATCATTGAGAGGGTCCTTGATGAGGACCTTTTTCCCAGGGGGCGGATGTTGCACACCAGGATGTTGGGTCAGGTTAATCGGTGTAATAGATCCAACTCTGGTGACTTTTCCTTTGGGTCGATTATGGTGGCCTGGTTTCTAGAGAGGATGTCGCTATTACGCCCTAGGATTCTGTTGGATCCTACGAGGACACGAGAGTCGTTTCTGATGTGATGGACCCATGTGTTGGCCCGATACGGGGGTGGAGAGAGTGGCCATTACTTCATGGCCACGATGGTGTGCGTGTGGCGACAGATGCCATAGGTGATACCGAGGTATCCATATGCTGGTATGGACTCCCAATAAGACCCTAACATGATGTTGCCTCCTGGGGAAGATTTGGATAAGAGAGGTATGTTTTTGTATTTATGTTTGTATGATTTTGATAGCTAGAATTTGATTATATATGTATATATGGATACTGACATTATCTTTGGTGTTGTTTTGTAGATGTGGGACCCCAAGGCCGAGAGGTAGAGATGGTTGGGGAGTCAGCTTGCCGAGGACCAGTGCCACCTCCGCATGTAGATTCGAGGGTTGGAAACAGGCGGAGACGAGATGATGTTGGTGCAGGACCATCTCATGAGCCGCAGGCAAAGGCCGGAGCGATGGTAGAGGACCTGTACTGTCATTTTGAGAGGGTGTTGCAGGGCGTACCTAAGTCCATGTGGGCCCATGTCCAGGATGAGGAGGTCCTGGAGCAGTGTGTGGGTGTATCAACGGAGTGGCAGGCCCTGATCCGCCGAGTAGTTGTAGGGGGGGCAGCGATGAATGGTCGGTTTCCCCCTAGACTTAGAGCGACCCCAGCTGGTGGGGCACCTCTAGATGACAGAGGACCTGGGGGGGCAATTCTGGGGGCACCCTGAGTGTCGAGGTTATGTATTTATAGGCTCGAGATCCCATTTTGTACAGGGTATTTCATACACATTTTGTATAGCATAGGGGGTACCCATTTTGTATAGGGTCAGGGAAACCCATTTTTGTACCTATAGGGGTGAGGGGAATCACTTGCCTATGGGTGATGTATCTATATTTTTGTAAACATTTGATGACACTTTGATGATTTATATATATATGGATATACATTTTTTGGATCATTTGTATCTTCATGTGTTGATGTTTTACGCCTATGATGCGATAGATGTATGATGTATATAAAATGATGTTTTAATGGGATAAATTCCAATCTAATACTAGTTTAGCCATGTTATATACTATTTGATTAAATTGTTTTGGAATATGTGTAAACGTGATTGAATAAAAGTTGTGAGACAATAGTCTAACTTGCAGGTATTTGTGAAAGAGGCAAGGATCATGAACGTGATATACATTGTTGAGTTGCAGGATGACAAGCTAGGAATATAATAGAACACTAAGGTGACAAATGTGGCGGTGACTGGCCTCAGTGAGGAGACCAATTGCGGTGTCATATTAATCTTGGTTGTTGGTTTTCGAGCCCAAACATATGCCACTAGAGTGGAGCATCACATGTGAGGGGGTATAGAGGGCCCCAGCGGCCGAAGCAAGATTTTGGGTCCAGTGGTTGGCACCATTAGCGTAACCGATGTGGTAGGTTGGTGGATGATGAATCTGTCAATAACACAGATGATAGATCAAACATGAGGAATGGTGGCAGAAAATAAGACTAAAAACTCTACAAATGTGTAGAAAGAAAAACCTAAGGTAGAATGGCTATGCTTAGGCGTAAAACTTCTTTAGGTACAACCCGTTGATGGGTTCTTTGAGAGGGTGGCCTTCTGGAGAGACCAGGATGTATGCACCCTTAGTGAGGTAGTGTTGGATGATGTAGTGTCCATGCCATAATGACTCGAATTTCCCATGGTCGAGGCTATCGTGGGCAATATCGTAGGCTAAGACGAGATCCCCTTCGTTGAATGAGCGAAGGTTGACATGGCGGTCGAAGGTGGATTTGGACCATTTTTTAGCTGCCTCGTTGTTCTGCAATGAAGATCGACGATCTTCATCCAGCGACTCTAAGGTCATCAATCATTTCTCCATCTAAGCAGTGTCGGGTAATAGCTCAATGGCAGTGCGTAACGTGGGGATTTCACACTCAATAGGGAGGGTGGATTCAATCCCACAGACGAGGTGGAACGTTTTAAAACTAGTGGCAGTTTTGGTTGTTGTTCGATAAGCATATAATGAGGTAAACAACATATGATGCCAGTTTGTCTTATGTTTGTTGACGGTACGTTGTAGCATGGTTTTGAGGAATTTGTTTAAATCCTCAACCTGTTCATAGGACTGAGGGTAGTATGAGGAGGCAAAATCATGGGAGAATCCTAACTTTAAGGAGAGTTTCATGAAGATCTCGTTCTCAAAGTGTTTACCGTGATCGAACACTAACTGTAGTGGGACTCTGAATTAGGTAATGACGTGGTTGAATAAAAAATGCGTTGTTGTGTCAGCGGTGTTTTTGAAAGTGGGCATGGCTTCGACCCATTTGGTAAAGTAATCTACTTCCACGACAATGTACTTTTTTCCATTACTGGATGGAGGATGGAAAGTCATGAAGTCTATGCCCCATTTTCAGAAGGGGTCGGTGGTGATGACTGGATGTAGAAGATCTGGTGGTGCTCGTGCTTTGTTTTCATAGAGCTGGCATTTTGTTGCATCGCTTGACAGCTTGGATGCAGTCATGAAACAACATGGGCCAGAAGTAGCCTACTCGAATGATTTTTTGGGCGGTGGAAATACCCCAGAGGTGACCACCGTAAGCGTCACTATGGAAATCATTCAAGACTCTATCAGCTTCGTCGATGATCAAACATCGGCAAAGGATGGTGTCGCCCCCACATCGATAGAGAACATATTCTATGAGTAGATATCGACGGGTCTGATGGCGAATGTGTCGACGACTGTCTCAAGAGAGATGAGACCCAAAATTATGTGTTTGTATGTAGATGAGGAGGTCTTTGTACCAGGGGTCATCGGAGGGGATGAAGAAGAGGTGTTCATCAAGAAAATTTGTATTGATAGGGGAAGTTGTGGTGTCCAAGGGAAAAGTTGTAATGAGTTCAGCGAGGAAAAGAATTTTCTTTATTTTGGGAGTTGAGAACTCTAGGTCATATTCCTAGAGGATAACGATCCATTGGGAAAATTTTCCATGAATTTGTCGTCGACTAAGAAAGTACTGCATGGGATTGGAATCTGCTACGACCTTGGTAGTTCGAAGCAGGATATAATGGCACAACTTTTGGACTGCGAAGACAACTTCTAGGGAGATTTTCTCATCATGATTGTACTTTAGGGGTGGCCCTGAAAGGATTTTACTATGTAGTAAATGACATGTTCATGCCCGTCATCCCCTAATTGGATGAGGAATCCTGCTACTGATACGGCTGAGGCTGACAACTAGAGGATGTAATTGCAATCATAGTCTGGGAGAATAATCAAAGGGGTGTTGGATAAGGAGGTTTTTAAATCATCAAAATCTATTTGAGCATGTTCATCCCATCGAGATGGGATATCATGACGCATTAAGCGGAGAAAACCATGTGCATGAGTGGCATATCCTAGGTGGTGGAATTGTTGTGATATCATGGACCTTGAGGGGGTCCACTGTGATGTCGTGTTGGGAAACAATGAACCCAAGGAGGCATTTGGACATGACGCAAAATAGGCACTTGAGGGGGTTCAAGAGGATATTGTACTGGCGAAATCGTTGGAAGATGATGCGTAATTCATCTAAATGTTGAGTTCACTTTTTGGACTAAGCAGTGAGGTCGTCCAAATAAGAAAGTATGATGTGAGCAAGATCATAGAAAACATAATTCATGGCACGCTGAAACATATCACCTACGTTCTTGAGTCGAAAAGACATGACACGATAAGCAAAGGTACCCAAAGGGGTAGTAAAATCATTTTTATATTGATCTACTGGATATATTTGGATTTGATTGTAGCTGGAGAACCCATCCATAAAGGACAGTGCCTCACATTTGGCACAATCATCGATAATTTGGTCGATGAAAGGGGTTGGGAAGTTGTCTTTGGGACAAGCGTGGTTGATATCGCAAAAGTATGTGCAGACAGGAATAGTGCCATGTTTCTTGTTAACGGGGATGAGGTTGGAGACCCATGAAGTGTACACAATGGGGTAGATGAACCCGGTAGAGCATAACTTGTCAATTTCGGCTTTGATAGCCGCAGCTTTGGATGGCTGAAGAGGGCATTTCTTTTGACGAACTGGGGCGACATCTGGCCAAGTTTCGATTGGATGTTAGACTATAGAGGGATCGAGGTCAGGCATCTCCATATATGACCAGGCAAAAATGTCTTGGTATTCCTGAAAGAGATATTTATAAGAAATGAGTTCTTCATGGGAGCATGCAGCACCAATGGTGATTTCCTCTATGGTTCCCTATTTAATGGAAATGTCCATTTTGATGGTGGGGGAGATGTTGGCCATGTTGCCTTCTTCAAAAGCTTCTGGGGCAGGAATAGGGTTGTTAAACTAGTATATATTCCCCAAAGGAATAAAATCCTTATTTTTGATTGCGCATATGGAGGTTTGGATAGGAGGATGAAAGGCATCCTGTGAAAGAAAAAGTGCTTGATGATGGAGCACATTCCATGGGAAATCGGGGGTAGTGAATTCTTCCATGATATCTTCATCACAGTGAAAAATGTGAGAGTACATGGGATCCTGGGAGGTGACCGAGGGAATCGTCAATGGTTAAGAATTGGTGTCCTCAAGCGGTGAGGATTTAGGCGGGATATCATGTACAGGGTGCGAGGGACCGTTGGAAATAAAGGGAATGTCCTGATACTATGGAGCATACCTCATTCACGTGGGGACTAATGAAGAAATATATTGAATGTTAGTGGTCTGAGCTTCAGTAAGGGGTGGGTGAGAGGGCTCTAGTCGAGATATTTGGCATACTATGGCTAACGTTTGGTGAAACTAAGGTAGAGTTGGGAAATGATGAGTGTAGTGGCCATATTTTGAATAGATGGCACAACAAAATTTGGTTTGTAACCCTTTATTGCTTACAGTGGAGGACTTCGTAGTAGCAGTGGACGTAATTGGTGGAGTGGCGAGCAATGTGGTTTCTCTAGGGAGTTGGATCCAATTGCGTAACTTGGGAAGAGTAGGGCATCGATTAGTGGGGTGCCCTTCTATTTCACATACTTCTCAAGGAGGTTGAACTCAGAGAGGAAGTGGAGTTGTGGGATCCTTCTTCTTTCATCTTCCCAAAGATGTGGCAGGGGTTCCAACAATTAGGGGTGATGGTGGTGTGGTAGGAGCCTGTACTGGGATCTGCATCGGTATTCCCTCTGTCTAAGGAGGGAGGGATGGTTGAGGAACCATCGCAGGTGGATGAAGATACCATACAGGGATGGCAAGCACCATGTTAGGAAGAGTAAGGGTTGCAACTACCTAGAATGTTTGGATGCCAAGTGGGGGGTAGAAAAAG
>JZKD02S0645336.1:1063937-1075146 GCA_000966675.3 Picea glauca
GAGGTAACATTTCTTCAATTGGTATTACCTTGATGTGGGGAGAGGCCTTAGTGGGAGGAGTATTGGCTCTGATAACAGTTCCATTAGAATATACTACACACACTTGTGTTGAAGGGTGTAGGAGGGGTGGCACTCCATGATATGCCCCCAGCAAGGATGGGTATTTGAAAATGTCAAGACCCATGTCGATGACTGAATAAGTGTCTAAGATAGTGTGGATGAGAGGAATAACATTATCAATGTTGGTGGAATGATTAGGCTCATAATGTGTAATTTGGTCAATGGTGATGATTTTCCCGTTGTGGGGGAACATCATTGTTCGAAACACAGAAAAGGTCACCGCCTTCATAGCATACATGTAGCTACGTCCAAACAAGATATTGTAATCAAGTGGAGCGTCAATAACTTCAATATCGATGAGGATGGTTTTTCCCCTGAGTTCGATGGGGACATTTTGGAAGAGCCCTTCAGGGGACGAGAGTCTACCATCATAAGCTCGCAGGGTGATGGTAGATGGTACTAGCTCAGGGGAGTCGAGTTTCTGCCAGACTACTTTGGACATGATGCATGTGCATGCAACTTCATCGATGTACTATGATTTTTTGGATCTTAACTGGTATTTGCAAAGATATCAGGGCGGGGAGGCATGGTTCTCCACTATCTAGATCAAAGGTGATGATTCTAGTATCAGCTGGATCGAATTCCCCCAAGGATGAAAGAAATGACTTCCGCTAAGTTGGATGGGTTTAGAGTACCTCCAATATAGACATGGATGCATGATACTATGTTAAGTCATCGACCATGCTGTAGCTATGGGCTACCCTAGCATGAGGATTATGTACATTCTATCATAATGGAATACGGGGTATACGAGGGTTTGGTTCAATGTTAGGGCATGGAATCATCAATGGTGGTTCAGATGTAGCTGAAGCCGTTTTCGAGGTGGTTGGGGTAGATTCAGGGGGAACACCATACTGGAAACCACGTGTTTGCAGAAGAAATTCTTCTTCGCTGGTAAGGAGGATGTTGCGATTAGCCAAATTTCTAGGTTGATTGGGACCCGGGTTTTGATATTGCCCCATTTGGGGTGGAGCAGGGTGTACCTCCTGTTGGATATTAATCACACCTCAGTGTGTAATAGGTGTAATAGGGTTTTTCAAAATGGATGGAGGTGGTTGTTGCAAGTATTGTTATGGGGCCTGTTTAGGGGTAGGCGGTGCTGGAGGTAGTTGTGCGTTCATGGATTCTTTCATCCGTTTGAAGTCAGAAATTTGGGGGCAATGATGAGTATAATTTCCATACTCACCACAGAGAGCACAAGGAAAGTTCATCCTGAGATTTATTTTTTTATTCCCTGGTTGTTTGTTGTTATTGTCCCCTTGGGGGTTCTGGTTTCCTTGATTTTGGTTTCCCCTAGTGGCATGGTTTTGTTGGGGGTTATTTCCTCCTGGTCCTAGGTTATTATTGTTTCTATTTGTTCCTTTCTTCTTGGAATTATTCAGTTGATGGTCTGGATTTTCCATAATCAACTGTTCAAAATCTTGAAGTTGTTGAATGGGAGAAGGTTGAACAAAATTAATGTCGGTGTGTGGGTGTCCTTGTGGAGGAGCAACTGGCTGTGGAGGACCAGGAAATGGAAAGTACGGAATGTTTTGGGGAGTCGAGCCATATGGCATATAGGAATTTGAAGTACCTCCACAATTGTTACAGTCACATGTAGGGGTTTTGGGTGGACCCTCACTTGACCGAGGGACTAGATGCATTTGGGGTCCCCCCAACGACTGAGGGGGAACAATAGGAGATTACTATTGGTAAGTTGGGGGGGTTAATAAGATGTCCCTCCATATGGTTGTGGATATTGAGATGCACCATAAATAGGTGACGGTTGGTTGTAAGGGTTGTGGTGCGTCATGGAACCAATCAACCCATCCGCAGTGTGGGACATCCCAGGTTTGTCTTAGCCAAATGGTATGGTTCTGGGTGCATCAGGTAAAATTGTTTATAAGTACCCTGATTGAGCATAAATGAGGTCAAATTGTTGGTCCCTGTTTATGGCTTCCTCTTCTGATTGAGGAAAAGTGGATGTGACATCCTTGGATATGACAGATACAAGTGATTTGAGAAATGAATCAAGACATTGTTCTTTGGATATTTTTGCTTTACACAGACTATGACATCAACGCCATTCATGGATGTGATCGGCTATATGGATAGAAGTAGTTTGTTTGAACTCCGAGAGAATTTCCAAGCCAGTATCATGATGAACTAGTAGTTCGAAAAAGGACAAAAAGGCCTTAGCCAATGATTCAAAGGTCACATGGGACCCTGATTTTTCGTCCACATACCATTTGGCTGAGGAACCGGTGAGATTTTCTTGAAACAACCTTAAGCGAATGGAATCATCCATGATGTTGTTTGAAGAGCACCATAAGTGGAATATCATAACATGGTTGGCGGGATCATCCCCTGTTTTTCCTTCAAACTTTGGAATATTTCAAGGCAGTTTGGTAGGCATATTGGGCCAAGTGGGATCATGCAAAATGTGATCATTCGTGAGTTTGGTTAAATCAGGAATGTTAAGGGATTCCAAGTATGGCATATGTATATTTGGCAGAGGATTAGTTCCATCCATCGTGTGATCAAATGGTGGATCTGTCCCTTGAGAGAGATTTGGTGGGGTTGTACTTCTCCCTTGAGAAGAAGTTTGTCCCCCACCTTCATGTGAAGGCAAACTAGTGGATGGATGGAATTGGGAATCGGACCCAAGCAAAGTGGAACCAAGTAAAGCCAATCGCAAAATAGTATCACTCACGGGGGTGTGAGATGGTCGAGTCAGTGAGTTGGCAATACTAGGAACTCCTCCTAGAATAGGGGGGAGATTCTACAAGTGTTTGGAACGACGGGGGTTCTATGGGTCCCCTATGGTTTCCAACTAGCAAAGTGAATGTGTTCAAATGGTGATAAGAGAGCAATAAATGAACAAGAGCTTTGTATAACTTGAACCTTCACAAGATAGTGTAACTCACAATTGCATGTAATCAAATGAGCATCATACATAAATCAATTGTAAATAAGAAAACATGTGGATAGGTGGATTTTGTCTACGTGGGGGAACAAACAAAATTCTCGTGTCCTAAAAGACGTATCATCCTTCCTCTCAAATAGAATTGGGCCTTCCAAAAGCACTCAACAGTGGGGTCTGAAGTCACCGGAAGAGAAGCTAGTGAAGGTTGAAATAATCAGTTATAATGAGGGGTAGAGGGTGCATATCCCGAAAGAGACGGAAATATTTCCCATTAGCCACACAAAATCTTATCAAGGTGTGATTGCAGCCCACAATCACCACCTAGGTAGATTTCCTAAATTTTGGTCACTAGGTACCTCAGTCAAAGTGCGGCATTTAGATTTTCAACCTCATAAATGGGTCACGAGATGGATTCCCTCCCAAGATTTGGGTGACCTAAGGAGGGATGCGAAGAACAACTGGACCTCGGCCTTCGACTCTTCATGGGTATCTCCCTGTGTTATGGTGTAGGAACACTTGACTTGGAGGATTTGAAATTTACCTATTTCTCAACTTCTATGTTTCAAAATGTGAGAACCAGATAAAGGGGGGTTATTTGGATGCCTACCCCCGAGATCCTACCTAGACCCTAAAAAAATTATTTTGGCACCTCCTGTGGAGGAAAACTCAGTGATTTTTTTAGAAAAATTTTAGATGTGATGGGCTGAGATATTGGGGATGTGAACCAGATCTCGTTTCAGTTAATGGGTGTGGACAATTTACAAAGAAGCATTTGGACGTTTCTGAATTCCTTTGGAGAAAACCTACTTCAACCTCCACAATTCAAAAATGGAAATTATGTGTGCGAGTAGTGACTTTGTGTGTGAGCAAGTGAAAAAAGTGTGCCAATTTTTTAATAAGTTAAGTTTTAGATAGCAACATGTGGACTTCCTATGGTCCTTACAAATCTTTTTTACCTAGCTTACTACGTGTCATTGGTACAACCTTGTGGGATTTTAAAATCCCTAAAGAACTAGCAATGTGGACATATGGGTCCTTTAGAAATCCTTTAAACTCCCTAAATGTTGTTTACACTAAGAAAGCTTTGAAACTATCCTAGATTGCAAGCATGTGGGCATCTATGGGCCCGTTACTTTGATCTTTAAACTTCCCTAGATTGTGATGTAAACTAAGAAAGAAATTTTAAGAAACTATCCTATGTTTGCAATATGTGGGCATGTATGGAACCTTACAAAACTTTAAGATGATTTCAAAACAAACTAAGAGGAACCCTAGGGGGGTTTTGTCCTCTCCTAAATATTTTTGTTAAGAGAGATTAAATGTCCCTTTAACCACCTTTCTGATTCTCAAGATCACACTAGGGTGCGAGAGAAGAGCATACTCAAGGGTCAAAGTTAACTTCTAGTCCCAATATAAGTGATTTATGTATGAAAGCAACAATCTCAACTTAAAATTTTACAAGCCAAACAAGCCATCCATGTGGCAACCAAAGCAAGAGAGGAGAATATTGGTTCTTTTTACCCCCTAAGTGCCTATGTTAGCTCACCTTTCATATGGGAAAGGAATCTAAGTGGAGTATAGTTATCTTACAAAGTGCATGAAAACAAAAATATGAAGGCTAGGGGCCTTCAAATCATCATAAAAATCATTACAATGTTGAAAAACTGGAGATATGCACGGGTTACAACTATGACAAGTGCACAGTGGGTGCACAATGCGCAGTGAAAAAAATACTATGGCGTGCACAGTGCGTAGAGTGCATGTCTGTGGGCAAGAAAAATGGCGCAGTTCCTGTCACGCATCGGGGGAGAAATTTCCAAGTGAAATACTCCTTCCCCGGCTCTGAATTTTGACTTTTGCAAGTTGGGATAGGCCAGTTTTGGTACCTGCAAGTCAAATTGATCAAAAATAATTTCTCTCTAAGCTCAAATAGGGTGGAATTTGATATCGATTTCCATTATGGTCGCCAATCAATTGTGTTGGTTTTGTCAATTGGGTGAGCAAAAATCCAACACTTGCATGCCTAGATGAGCCTGCTAGACAATACAAAAGTTTGTGAGTGGGTTAAACAAGCCAAACACATGTATAAACAAAGAAATAAAACTAAAACAACTAAGAAATAAAATTTAGAAAGCATAAGAAACTTAGAACCATGAAAATCAACCAATGACCACCATAATGCTATCAATGGATAAATACATTAGTAGGAAAAACACCGTAGAGAAAAATAGGGACTTATGAATCCCCTCTTCCTCCTTGGGAGGGATCTTGAGTTCCCTAATGGAGAGCTCTTCATACAATGGAATAAATGGAAAATGGTGAAGAATAACAATGCATATTCCCTCAATAGGTGAGTGGAATGGCCTATTGCAATGATGCTTGAAGGCTCCAAAGAGAAAAGAGGATTCTCAAGGGAGAATTCTTGCAGCATAACAATACTATGAAGATCGTGGTTTCTTAGTGCATCCATGTCTCTTATTTATAGCATTTATTCAAGGAAAAATGTAATTGGTTCATAGTGTGAACAAGGGGCCTTTTAGGGCACCCTCTAGTCCTTGACCAGTCTCCCATTCGGATTTTGCTCAGATATGAGGGTCAAATCATGTTGGGAGCTGGTCCATAAGTGGTTGAGGGGCCGACAAGATCCATAATGTGTCGTTCATAGAAGTGCACAAATTTTCTCGCACATAGTCACGCACTTGGCGCATTGTGCACGCTAAGGGATTTGTTGGCCCGCGCACTATGCATGTGCTTCCTTTGGTGAATTTGTGCATGTCAATTTTTGACCCAATTGTATAGTTTTTTTTCCTTTTGAATGCATTTCAATTTTGTAGGTGGACTAATTGTTGTTGGCATTGATGTGTTTTTTTAACCATTTGCATGCAATGTTGCGGACAATTTTTCAGTGATAACAGGGAGGTCAGTACTAATCTGAGGAATTTATCACAACAGATCACTTCTTTTGTTGAGTATTTGCAAAAGGATTTAGAGAATGATGAATTCTTTTATAAAAATGCTTTAAGTACTTTTATGGTGTGGGTGTCCAATTTAAGTGATTTCAATAGAATGCAATAGGATATGCCTTCAAATCACATATTAAAACAAGTGAGAGTAGGTTAGTTAGCGAGGATATAAATGTTATGAGACATTTCAGTTGTACAAAGATTGATGAAAAAACAAGTACCTCATTCTTTAAGTTGCTTGGAATATTTAAAGGTCTTGAGGGCCCATAATTAGTAAGGGAATTTGTGCTTTTAACCAAAGAACAATTAGAGGTAGAGTTGAACATAATAAAAACTTCATGGGCTATTGAGTTTGACAACATCACTAACTTTCCAAAGGAAGAAATCAAAACATGATTAGTTACCTTTGTGGATGATAATGAATACCACCTGGCATCGATACAACAGTTACACTTTGATTTTAAAGAAATGCAAGATGGACTATTATCATTCTAGATTAAACAGGACATCATAGTTCCACCACTGAAGGACTACATTGAAGATTAGATCAAGAGATAATTAACACAAATAACTACTCATGATTAACTTCCAAGAAGTAGTTATACCGGAAAGGTTCAGCCAAGAATTACATATATGTGAAGACCCAGACAGAGAAAGAGGGGAGAGACATCCATCCATCCAACATTACACTTCCATTTTGTGAGTACATTCATTTTTTAGGCAATTCCCTCATTTCATCCCAATTTTTGATCATCTAGCTTTATTGGTTTATTTTTTACTCATAAAGTCAACCCCTAATTGCATTTATTTTCTTCTTCCATGTTACAACTATTATTTTATTTGATCTGCAAGAGCCCCATCCCAATCCATTTGGACAAATGCATTTATTATATCATTTAAGTATCAAGAATATTGTTTCATGGAATAGGCAGACATTTTATTCAAACTTGAACATCAATTTGTAATATTTTTTACTCTCATGGAGAGCTATTCCAAAAGTTCATTGTTTTTGTGATTTCAGACTTTTATATAAGCATGAAATCTCGACTGTGTTTCTCCTATGCATCTTATGATTTTAAATGAATGAAATCATTTAAAGCTCTTTGATTTTTGTACCATCAATCTTGTCTCTGTCTATGAGTCTTGTCTCGAATATTTTCTCTCATTATAAGTGAATGGAATGGATGTGATTATTTTGTGCAAGGTTATGATTTTTCTGTTATAATTTATTTTTCTAGTTACTTTTCCATGTGGACCATCCACATGTGTAGATGTTATGAATGTTAAATCTATTGTTTCACTGAGCATATTGAGAATTCGAGTGAGAAAGAGGAGTACCACCTATATAAAATCGTAAAGGGGATCTTAATAACTAGTTTAAGAATACCCTAGGAGGTTGACTCTTGTCCCTAATAGGAAAACACATCAACAAGTATTTAAATGATTACATCTATTGGTTTTAATATGCAACTCATGTGAGTTAGTTCTTAGTTTAGCAATTATCATTAAATTGTTCTTGAGGCTTCCAACCATATTAGGGTAGGAAGGATGATGAAGCATGGGATTGATGGTGGTTTTATAAAAAAAAACATAGTTTGTTTGTTTTTTTTATATTTTCATCACTCCATAAGAAATTACACACTTTATTTTCAATTTCAATTTTAGGTTTGTGTAACTGGAGACAATTATGTCGTCTTGGATAATCCACAATTTTAACCATCTATCAAAGTCATTTTTACTACCTCTTTTAAACGAAGATAGGTTAGGCATGACTGTAGGGAAAGGATGGGAAGTCTATTTTAGTCAATTTTATCCACCTTGGGTTCATATGGAATGAACATTTTAGGGCTTGAGATTCAATGGGGAACATATCACCTTCCATGAGGAGAATGGAGAAGGTAGTATTATTTTTAATTTTGAACTCATGAGTAATGAATTGCTTTTGGATTTTCTCAATTCTATTCTCATTTTGGAAAAAAAATTAAAAAATCTAAGATTTCAATTAAGTCTATAATCCAATTAACACTTTAATATTTATAAAAATAAACCAGAAATTCAAAATTAATTATTGAAAAATTCAAAAATAATTAATTTTTAAGTTTTATAATGATTATAAATATTTATTTTCTTATGAAACCTATTACAAAATTCTTACAAAATAATTGTTTTCAAAATTCACAAAACAGTTGAACAAAAGAGACAATCTCGTTAATATATTAGAGTAATTCACAAAATAGCTGAACAAAAGAGACAATCTCGTTAATATATTAGAGTAAAAAAATGTTTGGCATTTCAACCACCTCTTCACATCAAACTTTTTATACATATAAACTATACTTTCACATCAACTTTTTTGTACTAAAGACTATAATTTACCAAACATTTTTTTTATTCAACTACTTTTGTGTGTAGCTCTTCACATCAAACCTTTTATTTTACAAACTATAGTTTCACACCAACTGTTTAACAAACTTTTTTCTTATTGAACTACTTCGATGTGTTTTGATTTCCATGTTTTTGTGTGCATAAAGGGAGAAGGTGCATACAACATATAAAGATAGTGTATTAATAAGTCCAAGGGTAGGTATGAAATTTTAAGGGTACTTAATTTGGAAATTGATTTTTTGAATTGACTTATTTACTATTTTTAAAAATATTGTTATTTAAATTATTTTGGAACATTTTTTTTAATGTAATTTAACCATTTTATAATATTATATTGTTTATTTATATTTTTGAAAAATAGAGATGATTTTCCCACTAATAATAAATTTAAAGGGCATTCATAATAATAAAACTTCTAGACTACCCACACTATGGGTTTTAACTCTTACCTGATAGTAAAACTTCTATGGGTTTTAACTCTATCCACACCCAGTTACACGTGTTTGTACTTGACCTTATTGAATATTTTGGCCTTGGAGTATATAAAAGGTTAAAGCCTGTCGTAATACGAAAGCCCCAATGTATTCCTTAATATAAACATTAATGTCAGGAAATATATAATTACAAATTGTAAATAATAGGACATTGCTGAATGTAGACTATAAAGACAAAATTACAAATTATAAATAATAAATAATAAATAGTAAGGAATCTCATATTATTCAAAGATAGAGTACAAAGCATAAAATGCAAAGTTCAGGGATAGAGATAATAAAGTATGGTCAAACAGTATGTCAAAGATTCTTAGTGAAAACGAAGCAACTTGCAGATGCTACTCTTAACGTTCCCTGACCTCTCCATCCACGTAAAGCAATTAGGTGGACAATGAAGCCACATAAGTTGAATTTTAAAAATATTTAGTGATAACTAAGGATGCGTAGTGTAGTTTTTTTTTTTTTTAAATATTGAGGGAGGTAGTGGTTAAATTTGAGAGTTGAGTGTTTTTTTTTTTATTTAATTATTATATATTGGAAAAATGATTTTTTTTGCATAAAGATTTGACTACTAAAGTTTATAGAGGTGTACATATCTTACTCCTTTTTAATTTTGAACATGTGACATATAATGATGAAACACATGTTCTTAACCATTAGAATATACATACCTTATCCCATTCTAATTTTAAACTTGCCATCTACAATGATGAAACACATGTTCTTAACCATTAGGATATACATACCCTACCCCTCTCTAATTTTGAACCCGCGACCTACAATGATGAAACACACGTTCTTAACCATTAGGATATATCCTTATATCATAATGGTTAAGAACGTGTGCTTCATAATTATGAAACACACGTTCTTAACCATTATGATATAAGGATATATCCTAATGGTTAAGAACGTGTGTTTCATCATTGTAGGTCGCGGGTTCAAAATTAGAGAGAGGTAGGGTATGTACAGCTTTATATATATCCTAATGGTTAAGAAGGTTCAAAATTAAAGGGGAACATTTTTTTTTAAATGTGTCATTAAAAAAATGATAGTCAAGAGTGTCTCTCAAATTTATACCCTAGAGGGAGGGACACTACAAGAATACTTTTTTTTGGTTACCAATGATGGTTTTTCAATAAATACTTTTTTTTATTTTGATAAAAATGTTTATTGGTATTTTAAAAAAAAAGATATATATGATTGGAAAAAAGTTATTTTATTAATTAATTTGATTAAATTATTTTGGATAACAAAGTTTATATTTTGTGCACTAATTTATAAGAGAATAAAGAAAAGATTATGATAACTAAAGTTAGTGGTAAAATCACAGGTTCCAAATCATGAACTTAGTTTATTCAATTAACTTTGATCCCCTTCATGTTGCATGAAGATTAGTTGTATCATTGAATCTACTCTCAACCATATGCTTCTTATCTCTCATCATTTTCTCCACCAACCTTGTTGTACATCTCACTAGATCCCAATTCCTTCCAAAATATTGATTCCCAATCTTTGATATGGAAAGCTTACATCTCCTTGATTTGTGAAATGTTACATAGTGTAGAAGAAAACGCTACTCAATTTATACCTCCCAATTCTCACAAACTTAGGATAACTTTTTTCCTTCTTTTTGAAAGGTTACATAGTATAGGATAAAATACCACTTAATTTATACCTTCCAATTTCCACATACTTAGCATAACCATTCCTACAATAATTTCTTTGATTATTCATATTTTTATATTTTATATTTTTTTACTAATTACAATAATTTTGATTATTCATATTTTAATATTTTTTACTTTTTATTTTTTTACTAATAAAAAATCTTAGTTCATCTCTAAAATCACAAAACATTAATAAAACTAAAAAATATAAAAATAAAAATAACATTGAATTATCTTAATGTCATATGTATTAAGTACCACCCAGGGAAATAACAAAAGACTTCAATGTAAAAATAGTGGTCATTTAATAGAGATAGAATTAAATATCATTTATATACATTGAATTATCTTAATGTCATATGTATTAAGTACCACCCAGGGAAATAACAAAAGACTTCAATGTAAAAATAGTGGTCATTTAATAGAGATAGAATTAAATATCATTTATATATATTTTTTCCTTTTATAACTTTTAATGATCATTGTTATCTATTTTAGCCTATTAATATTATAGGCATATATAGGTAACACATCTTTTACACAGGCTATAAAAGCACATCATTTCACTCAATGCATAATGAAAGATTAAAACTCGAACGAGAGGTATGATGAGTGGCCCAAAGGAATATTACTCGGTTGTTGAGTCCTGACCATAACTAACATGACTAGTGT
>JZKD02S0645336.1:1081454-1100880 GCA_000966675.3 Picea glauca
TAGTGACTCAAAACTTTTAAACCATGTGAAAACCAGCCTTAAGAAGAAATTTGAAATGACAGAGTTAGGCTTTTTGCACTATTTCCTTGGCCTCCAAGTTTTGCAAACCAATGAAAGAATTTTTCTTTCCCAGTCTAAGTATGCTTGTGACCTTCTTCGTTGCTTTCACAAGGAAGATTGTAAACCAACCCCTTCTCCCTTCCAGTCTGGAGTCAAGCTTTCTACCACCTGTACTTCTCCTGAAGTTGATGCCACCTTGTACCGTCAGTTAGTTGGTAACCTCTTATACTTGACTCATACTCATCTTGATCTTTCCTTTGTTGTTGGTCTTGTTGCTCGATATATGAAAACACCCCATGAAAGCCATTGGAAAGTAGCTAAAAGGATACTTTGTTATGTTCGTGGTACAGCTTAGTTCGGGATACATTACAGTTCAGGGGGGACTTCTTTATTTCTTGGTTTCACTGATTCAGATTGGGCTAGCAACCCTGATGATCGGAAGTCTATTGTAGGTTATGTTTCCAGCCTTGGTTCAGGACCTGTCACTTGGGCCTGTAAGAAACAATAGGCTATTGCACTTTCTTCAGTAGATGCAGAGTACTGAGCAGTGGTAAATGCAAGTCAGGAAGCCCTGTGGCTTTGACAGATTCTTTTAGAGTTTGGATTCCAACACCGGCATCCGACCAGCCTTTGGTGTGAAAATCAGAGTGCCATCAAGCTCACTAAAGACCCAGTTCAACATCAGGATAGAAAAAACATAGAGATACACATGCACTTCATCAGAAAGCTCATTCATGATCAAGTTATTGAAGTGCTCTTTTTCCCTACAGAAGATCAAGTTGCAAACATTTTCACAAAGTCTCTTACAGAAGCGAAGTTTTTGAAACTTCGATCTATGTTATGGGTTCAGGAAGTTGTCATTAAGGGGGGATAGGCTCTAATGCCTCCTTCCTTCTCCTATTGTGTCACTATTGTAAATCCTTCAATCCTATCCCAAGTTGTTCTTAAGGGGGATGTTAGGATATTTAGAAACTTAGGAGTTAGTAAGACCTACTTGGTCTATTGTGTCGTTAAGTAAAAGTGTGTTTTCTAGTGTGTTTCTTTAGTATCCATTAGTATGCATTTTTAGTTAGGAAATCTGACGATCACGATTTGTTCCCGACATAGAGTGATTTGATAGTTCATACTCTCCTCGATATTAATGGCCATTGATCTGTGGCTTAACACCCGATTGGTCCATGATCTCTATTTAAAGAGCATGGAGGGTCATTTGTCGATGATCGATTGTGAGAAACTCTCTTGTAAAATCTCTCTGTAATCTTTTTTCGTTGCATTAATAAATTGCTTCAAGTGGCCGCATTGGCCGGCGCCGTGGATGTTTCCCCGTAGGGGTTTTACCACATGAAAACATCAATGTGTTGATATTTGATCTGGTTATGTGAGTGGTTACTAAAGGTGTTCATCCTCTGTTGGGATACCTGTATTGTCAAACAAGTCTCAACCCAAGGTCTTCGACCCAAATCCCAATGGTATGAATATACAACATGTGAATAAATGAGTTGAGGTCGAGCATGGTAGAAATATTCTGATTACTAGTCATTGATGTATATCGTTAACAAAAGTGAGGTAATTCACTAATGATGATGATGGACCCCAAGATACCTAGTACAATCTAGTGGGTGTGAATAAATGAGTTGAATTTGAACACTCGTAGATTCATTCAACAAGAGCCAATGATGTAAACCCACTGTTGAAATGCAAGAGAATCTGCCACTGATCTCTGCAAATCCTAGGGTACTAACTGGTTTCTAGATTTCAATTCCAGATAATGATCTAGATTCGACAGGACGAAATCCATCGAAGGAGGCCCTTGACGTATCCTTCATTAATCAACACGAAACATATAAAGGTAGATGGTTTCAAGAGTGTAATAGTAAAGCACAAATGACATAGGGATGGTCGGGATGAATGGGCTAAAGGACTGAAAATGGACGACACATGTTAACTTCCCTTGAACAAATCAGCATGACAAATGACTTGACTTGGCAGCATTGAATCGATAATGACCAAAACACTCACCATGGAAGACTGGAAGAGTTATCATTCGACAAAGTTCAAGAACTCATTGAGATGGTAATGACTCAGAGTGGATAACCCAACTATTGTACATGGATGAAAAACATGTGCATTGTTCAAGGGAAGCTCAATGGAGAGTTGTCATTTGTGAACATGACTAGACGTAAAACCCCCTACTTTTTTTCTCTCTTTTATGTTTGAAACAAGAACAAAAGAAAATAAAGTGTTCTTAATATTCTCACCGGTGCATTAAATTATTAAGCTCGAGGTGGAGAATGGTGCTTGACGGTCTTTTCAATATTTAAGGAGTCTAGAAAGATCCAAAAGAAAACTCCATATACAATCTCGTGGATTTTGTTATCACATAAAGTTGTTCAGGTTCACAACCGACATCCATGAGCGCAATCAAGTAGGAAAATGCAGTTACAGTGGCGGAAATCCGTTGCACATTTCAATTCGGGGCCATCTTTAGCCACAGTTGGAAGGTTCCTACAGTTAGCAGGTGGATAAAGTTTTGGTGAAGGTGCTAAAGTAACCGGCACATCAAGAACTCAGGTCACGATCAGATCAACGGTCGTCGATCATTCCGGTGCCACAAGCTGCGCGGACATTAAAATCCAAAGGCGAGCCGAAATCCTAACCACGGTTTTGCGGGGAGGCTACATGGCGGAGGAGGGTGTGTTTCGGGCCCAAAAGTGGTGTGGGCCTAAACCGTTTCCCGTGGCCTCAAAATCATGTGTGCATATAGTATCGTATCCAACATCGACAGGTGGTCTCCCACTAGTCGTCCAGCCGCACTCCAATCCCAAGGAGGATTCAATTATTGTGCAGGGAATGGTAGTTGAAACCTCAGCTCAGTCCATTAATAGAAAACATGGAATTTATGGCTAGGGAGACAGGGCTCTCAGTTCAAAGTACAACAATGGACGGTTTCTTCTGCGGCCCATATTGACCTGAGCTTGTGTCTGACAGGAGAAAACATGCACAGTCTGACAGAAGCCTGCGCAGACATAAAGATTTGAATGGGATGGTCGGATCACACTCCTGGCAATTGTGGACTGATCTAAGTATAAATAGATCAGCGTAGTATTTTGTTAAGGTCGTCGACTAGTTAAGCAGAGCTCCCTACTTTGTAATTTTTTATGCCAAATCTTTTCTCTAGTTATGTATAAGATTTAAGACTTTCGCATTAATAGAAGTCAGTTTCTTTCATCTCTTTGTTTAAACTGTGTTGAAACAAATGTGCATGGAGGATCCAAATGATTGATTACAGTATTGTTGTGACCATTTTTAGTCAGTTTCCTTGTTATCTTGCTTCTTCTTATGCTGAAATGCTCGTGCTTGGAGGATCCAAATTAGTTGTTGTAGTCACATAGTAATGGAGGTTTGATTATTATGTTTCTGTAATATTTTTCAGTGTCTAAAACTTAAGTTCAAGAGTGCTCTTGTGCCTGAGTTTTTCTTCACCAAGCTGCTTGAAGGCCATATGCTCATGGCAAGCCTATCCACCTTTCTCACTAAGTCTTCCTTATTCTCACCTTTAACCTTAAATCATTGACTAAAGTTAATGAGGCCCTCATTTCCTTATGCATTACTAGTCCAGTTCCTGTGTTGAAATTTCTTGTACTGAGCTATGTCCATTTGACCTCCATTCATAAAATCAACCTCCACCAAACACTATGATGGGTACTGGGCTTATCCTCTTGCAATCTGAGGGTGACTCTCAGTGATCACATTTCTTGTCACTGTTGTTGGGGAATGAATTGAAGAAATTTGCGTGGGATTGAACGACAAAGACATTTTGATTCTGAAGGTGCATCCAAAATCAATAACTTGAAGATTTCAACTTGCACCTAGTGACTCCACTATTTCAGTTGTGGCTCCCAAAGGCAGACACACGAGGTCTACTCCATAGATGCCTCTGGAAACACCTGACGATGACCCAAAAAAGATTATCTGAAAAGGAAAAACCTCTCCAGAAGGGATTTCAACTCTTGTACCAAGGGATTCTAGTAATTTACATGATTCTTCTTTAAAAACTCCAGTAGCTGCATCTAATTCTCCTTTTATACCATCTATTGGAGTTCCCAAAAGTTTAAATTTTGGAAGTTTCCCTGTTGATTTCTCCCCTTCTAGGCCTCATTTAGAAAAAAAAATTGACACCCTTGTTTCCCCTGAGATTGTAAAGTGGTTTAGACCCAGAAGCTTAGAAGATTGTCCCACTTTGATTTTTCCTACTCCTCCTCATGTCAAAGTTGTTGCATATAAAGAGGGTGGAACTTATTTTCCCTTGAACCCCATATTAGTCTCCTCCAACACTCAACCATTTCCCCTTTCCTCTAGAAACACAACTCCAATCCCACCTGTCCAATCTCCATCTCCCCCTGGTTCTCCTACAGTTCAAATCCCAATGGCAGGTGCTAATCCTCATAGAAATAGAATGGATGCCATAGTGGCTGCTAGGTATGCCCCTCTCATTTTACCTCAGCCTATGAATTCCCTCCCAGTTGGAGATTACCTCAAGTACATGCCCAAGTTCACAGGAGAGGAAGACATAATTGTTGAAGAACATCTTTCAACTTTTTATATTGATGCAGATAATATTAATATTGAAAATGAAGATGTATGGCTGAGAGTTTTTGTACAGAGCCTTGATGGTGATGTTAGAAAATGGTTCAGGGGCTTGAATCCTAGATCTATTGATGGAATTGAAGCTCTGAATAATTCATTTTTGAGACATTGGGGGGGACAAAAAAGACTTCCTTTTATTATATTACAGAGTTTCGATCACTTAAGAGAGAGGAAGGGGAATATGTTTCAGAATTCTCAAAGAGATTTAATAAGATGTACAATAATATTCCCACTGAAATTAATCCTACTGAAACTTCTGCCCAGATCACTTATGCTAGTGCTTTTGACCCTGAGTTTTGCCTCTTGTTAAGAGAAAGAAGAGTTACCTCCTTGGCTCATATGCAAGATGCATCCCTTGAAGTAGAATCCAATATATTGGCAGTTGAAAAACTTAGGAGTAAGTGATAGAGACAAAGAAAAGGTAGGGTTGAAGCTTCAACCTCTGGTTCCTCTGCTTCCCATCCTCAAGTTGATGAGTTGAAAAAGCTAGTAAAATCACTTTCTGTGGAAATGGAGAAATTGAAATTTGAGGGGAAACAAGGCTATAGGAACACCCAGAATACTGATAACAAGGGTAATTTCAGAAGACCAAATAATGTCCCTTAGATCATCCAGAGAGATCAAAGAAATAGGGATAGGGATGATCAAAAAATCCAAGACCCTCTCCAAAATAACCTGGTTACTGATGAAGAAGGAGAGGAAGAAGAAACTGATCCTGAAATCCATTGTCTTGGTGACACCTCTTCATCTCCTCATCTGACCCAATCTTCATATGAAGAGTCTCTCATAGATAGCCAACTAAATGAGCTGAGCAATGGGGAAAGGACCAGTGGAAATCCAAATAGATACAACCTCAGTTCCAAGAAGAAGGAAGGAAAGCATGATATTCCTGATTAGCCTACTAGAGCAGAGAATCCTGCTAAGAGTGTGGCAGCTAGAAGCAAAGAAAAAGAGGCACAAAACCCCCAGGAAATGGTTAATATCCCTATCCCAAAAGTGAAGGAGATTTTGAAGCCTCCCTCCTCTTTTAGCTTTGAGAATGAGATTCAAAAGATTAAAATTCTTGTACCTTTCTTGGAGCTAGTTAAAAATGAGGATTTCAAGAGGTACCTCTCCAAAGTGTTGTAGCCTAAACCTTCATCTTATTCCACAAATTCAGTCAACCTCCAAGATGAAAAGCCTACTATTATATTGGGACCTTTAGTAGAGGAAAGAGATGACTCCTCCCCTCCTTTCTATACCTCATTAAACATTCATGATAAAGTGTTGCACAACTGCCTGATGGATTCAGGGGCATCTCACAATCTCATGCCTAAGATTTTCATGGAGGAGCTTGGGTTGGTGGTTAAAAAAAATTACCAAGACCTGTACTCATTTGATTCCAGGAAGGTGAAGTTCCTCGGGGTTATCAAAGACTTGGATGTTTCCTTGTTCCATTTGTCAATGAAGAGTGTGGTCATGGATATAGTGGTGGCCAATGTCCCCCCTAATTTTGGGATGCTTTTGTTTAGATATTGGATAAAAAGACTGGGGGGGAATTTGCAGATGGATCTTTCATATGCCACTATTCCTATGTTTGGAGGGGAACAAAGAAGGCTTTATAGGGAAGCACAACTTGCTTACATTATCATTGATGAAGAAAATCCGACCAACCACCTCATTTTTGCAGTAGATATTGATTTAGGAACTAGTATGTTACAGCTCACTGATGCTCATCAAACGCCTATTGAAATCAGAAGGCAGCCCATCACCTCCTATGAAGATCCTCCTCCCAATACCTCTATTTGGAAACTGTTTTTTGATGGAGCCTCTTCTAGGGGAAGTGTTGGTGCTAGGGTATTTTTCATTTCCCCTACCCAGGAGACCATATCTTTGTCTTATAAGCTTGAATTTGAAGCAACAAACAATGTGGTAGAATACGAGGCACTTGTTTTAGGTTTGAGAGCTTCCAAAGACATGCAGATTGAGGAGCTAGAAGTATTCAGAGATGTTGAGCTTATTGTCCATCAAGTCATAAATATGTATCAAGCTAAGCACCCCAAGTTAAGGGCTTACAGAAATGAAGTCTGGGATATTGTTGATAGTTTCTTGTTGGATTTTAACATCTCATTTGTTCCAAGAGAGGAGAACTCTATGGAAAATTCATTGGATGTCTCAGCAAATCATTTCAGGATCCCTTTGCCCCCAAAGCTCAAGTATGAGGTGGAAGTAAAATACAGACCCTCTATTCCTGACAATGTCAAACATTGGAAGGTTTTTGAGGATGATATTGAAATAAAAATATTTCTTGAGACTGTGGATGAATTTTCTACTTTGCATATTGATCAGGATCAGAATACTGAAGAAACCTCCCATGCTAATGTTTTTCTGAATAAAATTGTTGACCATCACATTGTTCAGTTGCCAAGTAACCATATTCCAAAGGGACTTGTCCCCTTGGAAATATTGTTTGACGGAAATGATGTTGATGTGAAGAATAAATGTTCAACTGAAGATGTTGATGTGACTAAATGCAATTTAGCAACAAAAGAGGATCACAAATATGTTAAATTGTCTAGCATCTTGTCAAAGGAGCAAAGGGATGAGTATGTCAAGCTTTTGAAAGAATTTGTAGATGTGTTTTCATGGAAATATGAATATTTAAGGACATATGACACAAACATCATGGAACACAAAATCCCTTTGAAATAGGAGGTCAAACCTTTCAGGCAGAAACTCAGAAAGATAAACCCCATGTTGTTTCCTATTATGGAAAGGGAAGTGAAGAAGTTGTTGGATGCCCAGATCATCATTCCTTTGAGATATTCAGAATGTGTGGAAAAATTGGTTCCTGTGAGGAAGAAAAATGGGGAAATCAAGTTATGTGTAGATTTCAGGAATTTGAACAG
Source organism: Picea glauca (assembly GCA_000966675.3). NCBI lineage: Eukaryota > Viridiplantae > Streptophyta > Pinopsida > Pinales > Pinaceae > Picea > Picea glauca. Next base: position 1,089,050 of record JZKD02S0645336.1, read on the forward strand.
GAGCTCCAAAAAATATAACTACCCCTTTGCCAAAGATGGAGCACATTTTGCAGAGAGTGACTAGTTCATCCAGGATGTCTATGATTGATGGCTTCTTTGGTTACAATCGGATCTCTGCCCTTCCTGAAGATAGAGAGAAGACAACTTTCACTACTCCTTGGAGCACATTCATGTATGCTAAAATACCCTTTGGACTGATAATACAGGAGCAACCTTCCAGCGAGCCATGGACATTGCTTTCATTGGGGAAAGGGAAAAATTTGTAGTCATCTATCTGGATGACATTACAGTATTATCAAGGTATGATAAATAGCATTGTCATCATCTGAAGAATGTCTTCCTGAAGTGCAGAAGGTTTGGTCTCTCCCTCAATCCTAAGAAATATATGTTTTTTATGAAGGAAGGTAAATTATTGGGGCATATTGTGTCAGCGGAAGGGGCAAGTATTGATCTAAGAATATTAGAGGCCATCCAGGCCTTATCTTTTCCCAGATCTAAGAAAGAGGTTCAGTCTTTCTTGGGTAAAATCAAATTTTTGACAAGATTCATTTATAATTTTGTTGAGTTGGTTAAGCACATTACAACCATGCTTAGAAAGGAGAACGAGGTGAGATGAAATTTTGAGTCCAAAAATTCTTTAAATCAAATCAAAAGGGATTTGACTGAAGCACCTGTGCTCATCAACCTTGACTATTCTAAGGGATTTCTGATTTTTTTCTTTTGCCTCATCTAATACATTGGTTGTTGTTTTGCCACAAAAAAATACAGAGTGGTTAGAGAAGCCTATTTTCTTTTTCAGCAGAGCACTGAGGGATGCAGAAATGAGATATGATATCATGGAAGAGAAATCATATGCTTTGTTCAAATCCCTCAAGGCTTTCAGGATATATGTCCTTCATTCAAATATTGTTGCATATGTCCCCTTATCCCCAATGAAGGAGATATTGATCCACTCTGATATAGATGGGAAAAGAAGCAAATGGATTGCCAAAATTCTGGAGTTCGACCTGGAAATAAATCCCACTAAGTTTGTGAAAGGAAAAAGTTTAGCTAGGTTGTTGGTTGAATCAAATTGCAAGGCATTGGGGGTTAATTTCATGAATGCACACTTAGAAATTCAAAAAACTAAGATGGTTGATGAAGACGATCATGTCAGCCTCAACTTAGCAAAATGCACCTGGTATAAATACATCATATATTTTCTGTAAAAGTTGAAGCCTCCTGGTGGTTTGGAAAAAAATGAGGTAAGAGATTTGAAACTCAAAGCAATCAAATATTGTCTCAACGATCAGGTTTTGTACTGCAAGGATCCTCTGGGAGTTCTATTAATTAGATGTCTAGACCCACAAGAAACCCAAAAATCTATAACAGATTTTCATGACAGCTTATGTGGGGGACATCATTTATGTAGGACCACAACTTATAAGATCCTCAGAGCTTAGTATTTTTGACCCAGCCTTTTTACTAATGTTTGTGAAAATATTAGAGCTTGTGTCAAATGCCAAAGGTTTTCTGGAAAGCAACAACTCAAATATTTGCCTCTGAACCCTGTGGTGGTTTATGGACCTTTTCAACAATGGAGTCTTAACTTCATTGGAGAAATCCACCCAGCCTCAAGTGGTCAGCACAGGTGGATTCTAACTACCATTGATTATTTCACCAAGTGAATAGAAGCCATTCCTACGAGAAGTTCCTCCCATATGGTAATCATTAGCTTTCTTGAGGATATTATGTCCAGATTTGGTTGTCCAAGAAGGATTGTTACAGACAATGTTGCCTCCTTCAAAGTTGAACCATTGATCAAATTCTGTGAACTGTATGGGATTACATTAATCCATTCTACTCATTAATACCCTCACAGAAATGGTTTAGTAGAGTCCTCTAACAAGAGCCTCATAAAGATCATCAAAAAATTGTTATAAGACAACAAGAAAGCCTAGGACTCAAAGATGAAATTTTCATTATGGGCTGACAGAGTCACCACAAAGAGGTCACTGGGTGTTTCCCCTTTTCAGCTTGTATATGGGGTTGAGACTATTTTCCTTACTCAACTTTCCTTGCCTGTGGAAAAATTCCTCCAAGACTACCAAGGAGAACCTGATGATATGGTCAATAGGATACAACAGTTGGTATAAGTACAGCAGGCTAGGGAGAAGCTACTTGGTAAAGCTCGGGATCACCAGCAGAAAATAAAAAAAAATCCTTTGACAAGAGGGAAAGAAAGGAATATTTTCAGCTAGGGGATCTAGTGCTCAAGGGGGATGCCCCCAAGCAAGACAAAGGCAAACATGGAAAATCTAAAGCCTTATGGATTGCCCCTTTCAAGATTTCTGAAGTATTTTCAAATAACACTTATAAGTTGCAGAACTTGGAGGATTTCAAAGTTTTTGGTGGCCCTATCAATGGGCACTTTCTGAAGAAATATTTTTTCTAAGCCATGATCGGATTTCCGCCATTGTAATTACCACTTTCTTTTTATTTTATGTATTAATGAGTGATTCCATAACCCAAAAAGTAAGGCACTGGAGCTGCGCATTCTTGGAAGCTTGCAGGGGGCATGCCATCCCCTATGGAGCCAATGTTATCAAATAAAGTTATTCAGGTTCACAGGCGACAGCCATGAGCGCAATCAAGTAGGCAAATGCAGTTACAGTGGCAAACATCCCCTGCACATTTCAATTCGGGGCCATGTCTAGCCACAGTTGGAAGGTTCCCATAGTTCACAGGAGGATAAATTTTTGGTGGAGGAGCTAAAGTAATCGGTGCATCCAGATATCAGGTCACGATCAGATCAATGGTCACCGATCATTTCGATGCCACAAGATGCGTGGACGTTAAAATCCAAAGGTGGGTCGAAATCCTAACCACGATTTTGCGGGGAGGCTACAAGGCAGAGGAGGGTGCGTTTCAGCCCGAAAGCAGTGTGGGCCTAAACCATTTCCTGCGGCCCCAAAATCACGTACGCATATAGTATCGTATCCAATAAAAACAGGTGGTCACCCGCTAGTCATCCAACAACACTTCGATCTCGAGGATGATTCAGTTCTTGTGCAGGGACTAGTAGATGAAACCTTGACTCATTCCATTAATAGAAAACATGGAATTTATGGCTAGGGAGACAGGGTTGTCAGTTCAAAGTACAACAATGGACAATTTCTTTTGTAGCCCATATTGATCTGAGCTTGCGTCTGATAGGAGGAAACATGCACAGTCTGACAGAAGCCTACGTAGATGTAAATCTTTGAATGGGATGGTTGGATCACACTCCTGGCAGTTGTGGATTGATCTGAGTATAAATAGATCAGTTCAATATTTTGTTAAGGTCATCAACTGGTTGAGCAGAGATCCCTACTCTGTAATTTTTTATGTTGGATCTTTTCTCTGGTTATGTATAAGATTTGATACTTTCGCATTAATAGAAGTCAAATTCTTTCATCTCTTTGTTTAAATTGTGTTGAAAGACTCATGCATGGAGGATCCAGACGAGGGTTTTAATTGTATTGTAATGTAGGCTTGATTGCAGTATTGTTGTGACCAATTTTAGTCAGTTTCCTTGTTATCTTGCTTCTTCTTATGTTGAAATGCTCATGCATGGAGGATCCAGATGAGTTGTTGTAGTCACATAGTAATGAAGGTTTGATTATTATGTTGCTGTAATATTTTTCAGTGTCTGGAAATTAAGTTCAAGAGTGCTCTTGTGCCTGAGTTTTTCTTCACCAAGTTGCTTGAAGGCCAGATGTTCATGGCAGACTTATCCACCTTTCTCACTAAGTCTTCCTTCTGCTCACCTTTAACCTTAAACCACTGAATGAAGTTAATGAGGCCCTCATTTCCTTATGCATTACTAGTCCAGTTCATGTGTTAAAATTTATTGTACTGAGCTATGTCCATTTGACATCCATTCATAAAATCAACCTCCACCAAACACTCTAATGGGTACTGGGATTATCCTCTTGCAATATGAGGGTGACTCTCAGTGCTAACAAATTTAAATTTAGCGAGCCCAAGAAAGTAAATGCTCATTTTTTCATTTCATATTTAAAGAGTCTGAAAGGACAAAGAAGACTCCAAGGGTATGTTTTTTTTCGTAAATTTAGTCTCTCAAGTCCGAAAAATGATAAACAATACAAGGGAGAACTCTTATTGTCAAGGTAGACTAGAGTATTCCTTTTTCATAATTAGTCCATCCGGTCTAAAAAAGGGTTAAACTTACACCGAATAGACGTCCTTTCAAATATATTTAACAAGTGTGAAAGGAAACAAGCTCACTCGACAATATTTTCATGTTTAGGGAGTCTGGAAAAAATATTAGAGACTCCAGGGTGTACCTTTGTCATGGTTGGTTATTGAGCACCAAAGGGGTAATAGTAAGCTCGGTTGGAGAGAATGTGTGGTTTGCAATGAAGTTCTAGGTGTATGGAACATGACTGAAGCAATGGATTGCAACAAGACATGGCAAATGATGACCACCTATAACAATAGTTCTTGTTCAAGGGTGTTGTAAAATGGGAGCAAATAGATGGCTAGTGGTCAAGCATGTCTATGATGCAATAAGAAATGGAAACAAATGGTGATGTATCAGCAATAAGCATAGAGACAACAATACTAATAAAGTGTAACCATTAAAACAACAGAAATTGTGGGAACCTAAGGTACATAACTAGCATATAAGGAGACGAGTCTGTTGTAGGATAATTTTACCCTACAGGAGTTACCTCCCTTAGGCTCTTCCTAGACCTAAGACAAAATAGAGATACAAGCTACAGATTTTCCTAGATCTAAATCATACATGAAAAGACCTACGAATTGATGGAATGAGAGGGTTACCTAGTGATCTGATGGTTGTCCCTACATGCTCCTTAGCTATTAGCTCTCTCGAAGATGCCCTTCACTCTTGCCAAAACGAATCTACACATAGAGAGACATAAAGAAACCTTTCACAAGATCAAACGAATCATGTATAAATAGATAATAGATCTAGTGACATAACATAAGAATATCATTTCCTTACAAATATTATAGAGATAATATCAAAGGATAATCTAGATAGGATCTAGATGCCCAAGATAACAAGCTTCTCGAGGTCGAACCACAAAAAATATGAGGTTTAGTCTCATCTCATGGAAACTAATCCTAAATAGGGAGTAACAGACCCGGTCGCACCTTGCATTCTTGTACAGAGCGACCGATTTCTCCTTGAAAAAGGACAAGAAGCGACCAACAATTATTTGTCATAGGCTATAAAGGGACAACTAACGACCAAGTAAAAAGGTACGACAGACTCAGGGGAAAAGTGGTATAATTTTGTGTTTCAGACTACTAACTTCTAGATGATGCCCATCAGGGGATCAGGTGGAAAATAACTATAGAACACTTAGTTTAATAAAAATTTATTTAGGCATGGATATGTAGAAATAAAATTGTGAATGTGATAACTAATATTCATATTTGCATTGTAGTAATATTTCTATGCAAGTATAATATATATATTATCTCTTTTTAAATAATAGTATTTTCATTTATGTATAAATATAATATCTCTCTTTTGATCTCTCTCTGAAAACATTATGTTATTTGTAAATCTTATATTTCTCTTTTATATATATGGATATGTTTTTAGACCAAGGGGTTACTTTAACAAGTTGTTGGCAATGTTGCTTGATCAATTTTAACTAGTTTTGTGTTGATAAGTGCCCTATTTGAATCCCTTAGATTATGTACACTAGTCTAGCTGACAGACTTACTAGGGATGCTATCAAAGAATATGGGGAAGCATCCATTGGATTTCCCCGCAAGGTTTTCCATGTGTGTGAGAGAGAGAGGGAGATCAACATACAATATTATTATTTTTTGTTATAAGTATTATAATTTTTTTCAAGTTGACATATGATTACATAAAAGTTACCCACATTACAACATATCCATTATATTGGGTTGTAAAAGCACCTTTATGTGCAATCACTATATCTACAAATGCATAAGAGAGGTGCCATACATTTTTTACAAACAGGTCAAATGATCTGGATTATTTTCGGCATGAAATGAGACCGAAGATATAATAAAGAAATGTACAAATATATCTCAGATATCCAATAATATAACAAAAATATATCAGAGATGCAACCATAAACATAGAGATACAATAATACACAATTTCTATTAATGAGTGAAATGTACATAACTGTAGAAATACAAAGTTAAAGACCCGCTAGAATGGTGGAAACTTATCTCTGAGAAGAGATGTAATGGCTACTCACATCTGCAAGAAGATGATTGTTACAATGATGCTAAAAAGGCCTTTTTATTATAAAGAAAATCCAAAATCCTAACCCCGGAAGATGAAAAGCCAACAGTTTTGTGGACCCCATTTTGGGTAGTTTGGTGTATCAACTTATCGAGGGCATAGCTTTGGCATACGATCTTCGTTTGGGGCGCATGATAGCTCATTTGAAAGGTATCATCAAGGATATTAATTTTGGGGGATCAATTAAAGAATTTGGCCATCATTGAGGTGCTTGATCCAGAAAAAAATTCATGTAGGCCTTCAAAATGGCCTCGTAAGTTTAGCAACTGAAAAAATACTAAAAATAGTAAGTTACCAGAATTGTTTTGAGCTAGTTGGAAAAGGTGGGTGGCCACTAATATCCACCTAGATAAATTCTCCATCCTTAGGAAGAAATGGTCTCCATTGCATTGAGTGCCCGGGGGAGAGGGAAAAGCGTTTGTTGAATTTGCATCTTGATGAGCTACTTGCCTTGCTAGAGAAGTTGTATTACTTAGCTTGTTGAAGGTTGTCACAAACCTATTGCTGACGGGGTTGAGTCTATTCAACCAGTCAGGATACATGAGACAACTTTCTACAAAATGAATCTTTGTGCTTTGTTGCAATATTTTCGACCTACTTCTGTTGGATAAAAGGTGCTTGGGACAAGGTTGTAGTGGTTACAGTGTCCTTCTATTTACCTTTTGAACAGATTGTGAAGAAGCTGAATTTTGTAGTATGAGATACTACCTTGCGACATTGTTTAGGTTGGACAATATTTGGAACCACCTCTGGTATCCTGTAGAGATGACCCCCCATAGTAACAATGACACTACGGGATCGAGACTCAAAGATAGCATGGTGCTTCCACATATATGGTTTTCCCAATAGAACATCACATACATCCAGAGGGGAAACATCACATAATACCTCATCATTGAAGGGTTGGATGTCGTATGACAATAAACACTGATGGATGACATGAGGATATCGTCTCTAGTGAAGCCACCCTATGTTGTATGATTGCGGGTGTGATGTTGTCAACAATCCCAACTGTTTGACTACCTTTGTTGAGATCAGGTTATTTTGGCTTTCACTATCAATAATAAAATGCAACGGGGTCCTCTTCACCCACATCTGTGAATGAAAAAGGCAATCTCCCTCTTCAGGATCTGTTGGTTCTTCTGGTTGAATTGTTGTGGTCATGACAATAGTAGTGGGGTCTGTATCGATGATCTTTCTTCTCCCAATATTTTATAAATTGGATTATGAATCTGGGTTCAGATATTTTTCTTTGATCTTGGCCACCAATGACTGTTTTGAGCGACATTCATCAGTGTTGTGCCAGGGGATTTTGTGGAAATCACACCACTTTCCATTGTCCTTCTTTTTCTCTCCATGACACTTATTTTCTTGTGGCTTAGGTTGGTTTTTCAGAGGCTGTTTGTTAGGGTTGTCTTTAACATACTTTGGTTGTTGTGGATTTGTAGACCCAAACTCCCATTTGTTCTAGTGCCTAAATTTATGCTCGATTTTGACAACATATCAATAGGCATATCCTAGCGATGAGATGTCCAGAAACTCCATTTCAGTTTGGATGTATCTGTGTAGAGCCCCACAGTATTTCAAAACCAAATGTTGCTCAGAATATTTGATACCCAGCTTGGTGTGAAAGGTATGGAAGGTATTGGTGAACTATGGCACTACTTGGTCCCTCTCTTGATGCAACATGGTCCATCTCATGTACTAGTCGTCATAGTTACCAGCAGGGTAATATTGTTCCTTGACCGCATCGACAAAAAAATCTCAAGTGGGCTCGGCCCCATATATTCCAAACTCCTCTATGGAAATTTTCCCCTAGTAAGTTTCCCACCAATGTTTGACATGGGGGAGAGCCTTAAAGAGTGTGAAGGTGATATTTTCCCTATCGGATAAATTGTGAATAGAGAAATAACCTTCTAGCATATTTAACTATTTCTCTAGAGCATTTGCATCTATCTGTCCTTCAAATACAGGAATATCAAAATTAACTTGTACCTTGAAAGGCGAGGTGCCTCCAAAGTGGCCACTTGATGAAGATGCGTCGATTTTTATCGACAGATGTTGAAGGATGTGGGAAAAATTCTCCATCATTTCGTCCCTTTGTCACATTAGAGATTGCTCAAGCAACAGATTAATAGAATCGTCTTTTTTTTCTTCCACCATGGAGGGTTTGTTGGGTGTGCAAGAGCAATTTTCATCAAGAGAGACAAGCTCGAGACCCAAATTTCTATACTCGGACCTCGTTGGGGACATGCACTGAAAAAATGATCAAGAGCAGCCTGCTCTTATACCACTAATCCAGATTATTTTCGGCACGAAATGAGAGCGGAGATATAATAAATAAATGTAAAGGGATATCTTAGATATCCAATAATATAACAGAAATATATCATATATGAAAGCATAAACAAATATATACATTAATACAAAATTTCTATTAATGAGCGAAATGTACAAAATTGTAGAAATACAGAGTAAAAGACTCGCTAGAATGGCGGTAGCTTATCTCTGAGAAGAGATGTGACGGCTACTCACATTTGAAAGAAGATGATTTTTACAATGAGGCTCCAAAGGAATTTTTATCATAAATAAAATCCAAAACCCTAACCCTGGAAGATGAAAAGCCAACAGTTTTGTGGACCTTGTTTTGGGTAGTTTGGTGTATCAACTTCCCGGGGGTGTAAATTTGGCATATGATCTCGATTTGGGGAGCATGATAGCTCGTTGGAAAGGTATTGTCGAGGAGAATCATTTTTGGGGCTCAATTAGAGTCTTTGGCCATGATTTAGGTTCTTTATCCCAAAAAAAATTCATTTAGTCCTTCAAAATGGCCCCGGAAGTTTAGGAACTGAAAAACTACTAAAAATAGTAAGTTGCCAGAAAAAAAAAAATGAGCCAACTGGAATAGGTGGGTGGCCACCGATATCCACCTGGATCATCAAAAGAACTAATAAACCCTAAATCCTTATAAGAGGATCATGTCATTCTCTCATCAGCTACAGGGAGACTATTATAGCCAAGATTATACACCAACCATCGATTGCCCATCAAGCCTCACAAAGACTTAAAAGAAAAAAAAATGACTACTAACCAATAACCACCATAAATTCCTTGCAATTTATCACAAAAATATCATCATAAAATATCAACACTAATTGATTGTTACAATGTTTTCAAAATTCTGATTAAAAAATATCAAAATCACCTTCAAAGTTTACATAACTTTAAATCTTAAGAATAACTTCAATAACGTTAAGGACAAAATGTATCCCTCGGGTATCATATGGAGTTTTAAAAATATCTTGTTCCTATGGTATAATATTGTTGGTTACTTCACTCTTGCTACCATTCTTGGTCTAACCCAGGTTCATATCTACTATGTTTTCCAACAAAACCCCCTAAAACTATCAGCCCTCCTGGAAAACCAGAAGACAATATAACGCACAGAATGCACTGCGCAGCCTCACCAGATATATTTCTTATGGGTGGTTGCAACGCTCAGGTGATTTCATCCTAGGAATGAGTGGGGATATGGGATTAAAATCTATGATCTTCATTTGTTACTTTAGCATTCATCTTATATCGAATATCCTATCCTTATTCATGCATGTAAAATAGCAGATCTAACTAGTCATTCACACATTTGTCTAACATCTAATCATTGAAAGTAAAGAAAATACACAATATTCAATCACATAACACCTAATCTACCATGTTTCACCCCTCTTGGGCTACGTCCACAAAGATTTGGTTGCTCTGCTATTTTATTATGGTGTTTCCAAAACTACAGCGCCGCGTGCATTACAACTCTCCATCAAACAGGTCAAGATCTACAATGAGGTGGACTAGATCACACCAGGATCCTCAGCCTATTATCTAACCCTCAATATATACTTTATTTCCTCTCCTCAGCTCAACAACTTACAAAACAGATCGGATTTACAGTCATTATGTCTTCGAACAACATAGTAACAATGACCAACCCCGACCTAGACCTCCTAGGTACCTACTTATACATGTTTTTGGCTTACCATCCATTACATATTCTTACCAAAACCCTAACCCTATCATGATTAGGTCTTATTGCATTCGTGCTTCACATGCTTTCCTCTTCTGCATGTGTGTTTGTCTTGCACGTGTCGATTTTCCTGCATGTATGTTTTCTTTACACGTGTTGCTTTTCCTGCATGTGCATCTTCCTTACACATGCTACTTTTCCTGTCAGCTGTCTTTTCCTTCTTTGTGTTTTATTCTCCAAAATTAGTCTTTACCCCAAAAATGGGTCTGCGCCCAACACATATGTTAGTCTATAAAAACGTAATTCAAAGAGTAATTAATTAATACTAACCAAATTCAAAACATAAAAATGGATCACTTTAATCAAACATTATATATGCTTCTAACACTCTAGAATCCTAATATTATGATACCAAAATGATATAGTTGTTAAAATTGAAAAAACACTAATAACATAAATGGGAAGATTACTACTTATTTACTAATTTTAACAATTTATTTTAATCATTATCCTATCTTCAATAATAATTTGTCTTCTCTTTAGATTAGATTGGTTCTTTCATAATTAGTGACTTGTTAGAGATATAAAGTGAAGCATACAAGTGGAGCTAAGTCCATGGATCCCCGACATAGGTTCTTCACACTCAAGGGAAATAAAATATCATTGACCAATAGACCTATATTGGCATATGAAGGCTCTCCTAGGGAAGGTGATGATTGATAGTAACACATACTATAGTGAAATCCTACTGTAAATGGAATACCTTCAACTACAAACCAAGGCACTGGACCAAAAAATATCTCTTGTAGCAGAAAGAGTTGTGGGTCTGAACATCAACGAACCTCGTGCAAACAACCATTGGGTTCATATAGATAATGTCAATTATCCACCAACTTAATCTTTGAATGTTTGTGTGTAACGTCCCCCAGCCTAATCAAGGGACATTACTTGTGGAAAATGCACATAAAAATGAAACTTTTTCGCTATCCCATTTCTTGTAGCTTACCAACTACAATTTATTCACATTTTTAACTAGATTATGATACCCAAAATAAAATACATATACAACATTCTAAATGATCATTAATGCAGCTAATAAACTCATTCATAGAAGCAAATAAACGATTTCCATACATAGAGTTAAGCACATCAATTAAACTCATGAAATAACTCAGAAATATATAAACACTTATATTTTAAAACACTTGTGCAGCCACTTGCTTGGGATGGAAGTTCGAACCAACCATACACTTGTTGTTTTGAGTATTAATAGCAACTCAACCCTGATCTGGGGCTAGGAATACACAAGAGAAGGTTGACTCTAACAATTCACTCACAACTCAATATCACACAACCCACTAGTATTCTCCTACAATTATTCCAAATTTTCTCCAGCTCTTTTCTTCTTGACCTACCCAACCCAAGGAATATACCCCTTCACTACTCTTACTCCATTAGGTCTCCCATTCATTTATTAGGGTCTCTATGTCACATGTTGTTGGTTTTTCA